>CM024762.1:51280911-51390147 GCA_014218235.1 Colocasia esculenta
AACGTCGCGTGCTTTCGGATCCATGCGGATCGTGGTGTGTAAGGTTGTGATGGCAGTTGTGAGGCCAGTATGAGTGGTTGTGGAATGTGTGGTGTGGTGTGTGGTTTGAGCAGGTGAAGGTGCAGGTTTGGTCCTGAAATGAAATAGGACCACTGCAGTTGGTTGGAGTTGGAGGCCAGGGGTGGTTCGTGACTTGTTGGCGTCCGGTAGGGCGTTGACTGCATGATCTTGGCGGCATAGATGTGGACGTTTAGGGTGGCGGTGCTCTTGGCGGCAGAGGGGTTGACGCCAACCTGAGAATTCTGCAGGTTATAGGGTCACCCGAGAGCAGGTTCACACCTGTTCTCTCTTCCCCTTGCCCCAGCTTCATGCCCCAGTGTCCCTAAAGCTTCCAACAGGTACAGGAGGACTGGTTGGACAGGATCGTGGGATGTGTGGCGTGCCGAATTGCGCGAGGAAACGCCGTGGCGTGGTGCAATTCCCGTGGGAGCGCGGAGGGTTCGGTGTGAACCGGGAGAATTGGAGGTTTTAAGGTGTTCTGAGGTAGGGGGACGAACCCGGTTAGCCGTAGAAACATTAAAATACGACGTAACCACCGAATCAGCATGATAATGCATTTTCGGATTAAGTTGCACCATGCGGGGATAATGGGTGGTTTGAGTAATTTAGCGAACAAGCATGTGTAATGGGTGTTTAGGATTATGCATGTTAAAAGAATGTCTGTATGTTTACGTGGTTAACGGTTGGGAAACCTGTAGAATCGGATTAGGGTTTCTGCAGGGTTAGAGGCGAAGAACTTGGCGTCAACATCGTTTGTCGCCAAGCTCATCAGCCAGGATATAGACGGCCAGATCCATTGCCGTCTACTTCCTGTAAGCGGCAGTCGATGTGGCCGCTAATGTTATAAACAGAAAGGGATTTATGGTATTTATCGATAATGAATGGTGCGTGGCACCTGAGGTGCACTGAGTGCACATAGTTCTGTGTTTAGCATACAAGGTAGCAGTTAGTAGTACTTACTTTCGTGGCTGCGTTTGTTCACGCGAGTCCAGTTGGGTTCACGTGTAGTGGACCGTTGGTACTTGTGGTTACGTGAGGTTTCACGTGGTTTGTGGTGACGTGCACGTGGTTTTGTGTACGTGGCGAGTAGTACGACGCCTACCGTGGTTACTCTCCAGTTGGGTGCCCAGGTTCTTTGTGAGCCAGGCTGTTAGCTCGGGGCTTTGTCCCGGTACTTGTGTTGTACCGTCGAGGTCTGTGTCGTCTGACCTGGACACCTCCTACTGTGTTTGAGTTGTACGTCCGGCTGAGGGAAAGACGACAGTGGGACAGTGACACTGTGTTTGTCTTAGTCACTTGTAGCGCGCTCGTAGTTGGGGGTACGGACACCAGTAGTCGACACTGGTCCCCAGCTAGTCCTTTTCCAGTGCCTCACTCTAGAGAGTTCCGGGCCAGGGTCTCTGAGGTGTCAGGCATGGGCCTGTGACGTGTGGTCGCAGGTGGTGGTGTTTAGTTGGTCTCCACAGTTGCTTGACCTTTTCACGTGGAGCGGCAGCTGGACCTTTCGTCGTGGCTGCGAGACTGAGAGGTAGACCTGTGTTAGCTTGTCCGAGTCAGTTTATGGTGTCGCGAACCAGTTCACGTGGCTCGTGTTTGGCTGTCTCTACTTTAGCTTGTAACCTGTACTGGTTTGCCGTTTATTATTAAAGTTGTTTTCGTAGTCGGCAGACGGTGAGTACTTTTACAGCTTTAATATCTGCTTAGCTGTTCTATAAATTGTTGGTACTGTTTACTGCTTTTGTACTGTGGTTTGGTTTGCTCGGTGTTGGGGGAGTTCCCTACTGAGCCAGTGACTAGCGAGGCTCACCCTACCCCACAGGTGAGAGCGAGGAGGACGTTTCACGACCGTCGTCCAGTTCAGAGCCGCGCCGTAGCGGTGCAGGGTCGGTACCTCCAGCTGTGTAGTAGCAGCTCCAGCAGTGTAGTGTAGTAGGTTGTTTATTTTCTTCAGTTGTACCTCGGGGTATGCCCCAGGCTCTTGTACTTCTTTCAGTTTTGTGGAATTTGGCTATGTAACTTGTGAAATATATATAAAATGTGGTGTGTTCCTTTGTGTTTACACGGACTGTGGTTGGTATCCCTGCGAGGCTTCGGCCCGTTCGGGGAGGCGGACTCGGATCAAGTACGTTATCGGTTTACGGGCTTGGCCGAGGCGTTCCGTCACAGTTGGTATCAGAGCAAGGTCCGTGTTAATATAAGGGAACTAGAAAGATACATAGCCTTATTCGGTCTTTGTACATGCTGGTAGGGACCTGGTTTTGATAATTGTGTTTTGAATTTTGTTTGGTGTTTTGTTTATGTAGAAATTTCTGGAATGGCTGATAGAAGAGATTGGGGTGGTGGAGGAGAAGATCCGGAGGAAAGTACCCAGGTATGATAGAAAGAATCTGGGAAAGCCTCACAGATATTTGGGCGAGGATGGATCAGCAGGCGCCGGTACCACCGGTTGCAGTGCCACCTGGGATGGAGAGGTGTACCTGTAGCTCCAGTTCCGCCAAGAGTGGAGGTGCCTTTTGCAGCACCTGTGCCACCACCACCACCAGTGCTGATAGCAGAAGAACCAGTGATGCAGGTTGAGAAAGTTTCTGAGATTGCAGCCACCTACTTATTCAGGAGGCCGAATCCAGATACAGCAGAGCACTGGGTTCATGAATTGAGAGGGGTTTTGCAACTATGAGGTGTCCGGCAGCAGATAAAGTTGTGTTAGCTGCTTATCAGTTGAGAGGTTTTGTTAGAATGGTGGCGACTGAAGATGCAGACCACCTTTGCAGGCAGGACAGAAGAGGCTATTACTTGGTCGAATTTCTGATGTATTTAACGATATTCTTTCCGATTCAAGTGCAGCAAGTAAAAAGAGAGCAGTTTCGGACTCTCAGCAAGGTAACTCTTCAGTTTTAGAGTACCAGATGAGGTTTATGGCACTTAGCCGTTATGCACCTTATGTAGTTTCAGATAATAATATGATGGTGAGTACTTCATTAGAGTTTGAGAGTGGAATTGCAGGATGCGATAGTACCTCTTATGTGCAAGAAGTAGGAAGAAGCAGCCCAGAGAGCAGCTACTTTAGAGAGGTCTATTCGGACTCGTCAGGTGGGCGAGTCAGGTTCAGGTAGTTTCGGCTACCGCAGAGTCAGTGGGTGCAAGTAAGGGTTAAAGCACCAGCAGGACCTTCTTCATCAGGCTTTGGTAAATGGGCCAGAAATTAAAGCAAGCATTTAAAGGAAAAGGAAGAGGATGGGGAGGTCGTCAGCAGTTCAGCAAGGCCGAGGTAGGCCTGAGGTGGAGGAGTCGCAGCAGAGTACTGCCAGGCAGCCTATTTCCACCAGGGTATCAGTGTTATAATTGTAATCAGCCGGGGCATTTGATCCGCAATTGTCCCTATCCAAGAGAGTATGATATGGAAGAGGTGTGCAGCAGCAGCAGCCAGCTCAGCAGTTCAGCAGCCACAGTCAGGTCGTGGCAGAGGAGCACCGCAGCAGCGAGGAAGAGGCCGGGTTATGGCTATCACCGAGCCCAGGCGGAGGCATCGAATATGATAGAAGGTACTTTACCTCTTTATGTATTCAGCAAGAGTTTATTTGATTCGGGTGCCTCTCATTCTTTTATTTCGAAGATTTTTGGATTGTATGTCATCTTTAGAGGAAAAGTCTTGTGAGTTAGTAGTGGAGGTTCCTTCGGGTGAGTTCCTGTCACTTCGAGCTATATAGATGAAGCTCCTGTTATGATTGAAGGGAACCAGATGCCGGGTCGGTTGTATGCCCTGCAGTTGTCAGATTATGATATTATTTTGGGTATGGATTGGCTTGAGAGTATGGAGCAATGTTAGATTGCAGAAAGAAAAGGATCAGGTTTTGTCATCCTAATGGTGCAGTATTGAATATCAAGGTATGCCTTTTTATACTCTAAGTTTCTAATTTCTGCAATTAAAGCTAGAAAGTGATAAATGCTGGGTGTGTGGCTTATTTAGCCTCGGTAAAGTCTGGTAGAAGCTAGTCAGTCAGTGGAAGCAGTTCCCGTGGTTAGGGAATTTGCTGATGTTTTCCTGAGGATTTGCCTGGTTTAGCTCCACATAGAGAGGTGGACTTACCATTGAGTTGCTGCCAGGTACCATGCCGATTTCTAAAGCTCCATATCGGATGGCACAGCAGCAGAACTTAAAGAATTGAAAAAGCAGTTAGAAGAATTGTTGCTGAAAGGGTTTATTAGACCGAGTCATTCCCCGTGGGGAGCGCCGGTTTTATTTGTGAAAAAGAAAGATGGAAGTTTTCGGATGTGTATTGATTATAGAAAGTTAAATGATGTGACCATTAAGAATAAGTACCGTTGCCGAGGATAGATGATCTTTTGATCAGTTGCAATCAGCAAAGGTATTTTTAAAATTGATTTGAGGTCGGGTACCATCAGTTGAGAATTAAAGAGGAGGATATAGATAGACGCTTTCAGAACCAGATATGGTCACTTATTTGTTGTTATGCCATTTGGGTTGACTAATGCTCCTGCAGGTTTTATGGATCTGATGAATAGAATTTTTCATCCTATTTAGATCAATTCATTGTGGTCTTATTGATGATATTCTAATTTATTCAGCATCTGAAGAGAGCATGCAGCTCATTTGAGGTTACCCTGCAGTTGTTAAGGGATAACCAGTTGTTTGCTAAATTCAATAAGTGTGAATTTTGGTTGAAAGAAATTCAGTTTCTGGGTCATGTTATCTCAGCTAAAAGAAGTAGCAGTGGACCCAAGTAAAGTGGAACAGTGATGAGATGGGAGTGCCTAAGACAATAACCGAGATTAGAAGTTTTCTGGGATTAGCAGGTATTATAGGCGATTTATTCAAGATTTTTCTAAGATTGCAGCACCTATGACTAAATTGACCAGGAAAGGGTGCCATTGTGTGGTCCGGTGAATGTCAGAAAAGTTTTATGGAATTGAAGAAAAGACTTACATCAGCACCTATATTGACATTACCGGCAGGGAGTGGTGGTTTTGTGTTGTATACTGATGCTTCAAGGAGAGGACTTGGCGCAGTGCTTATGTAGTATGGCAAAGTGATAGCTTATGCGTCCAGGCAATTGAAGCCAGCAGAGGAGAATTACCCCACTCATGATTTGGAATTGGTAGCGGTTGTTTTTGCCTTGAAATGTGGAGGCTTATCTGTATGGCGAGAGATTTGAGATCTTTACAGATCATAAAAGTTTAAAGTATATCTTCTCGCAGAAAAAGATTTGAATCTTCGCCAGCGCAGATGGATTGAATATTGAAGGATTATGATTTCAGTTTGGCTTACCATCCGGGTAAGGCTATGTTGTAGCTGATGCCTTGAGCAGAAAGGCATATATGAATCTGATGATGATAAAGAAATGGAAGCTGTATGAAGAAGTAGTGAAAACGCCTTGTATGTGTCCAGTAGTCAGCGACGGCAGTACTAGCTGCTAGTACTGTAGAGCCGTCTTTGTATTGGCAAGATTATTGAGGGCTCAGAGAGTAGATCCAAGTTTAGCTGAAATTGTGAAAATGGAAGGAGTTACTATTGATGATAATTGTGTGGTCAGGCATAGAGGTAGGTTGTTTGTTCCAGCAGAGAGAGAGGTGAAGCCAGCAGTGTTGGAAGAGGCTCATAAATCTCGGTACACTATCCCACCCGGTAGTACTAAAATTGTACCATGATTTAAGAAAGCATTTCTGGTGGCCTCATATAAGAAAGAAATAGCAGAGTTTGTTGCAAGATGTGCTATCTGTCAGCAAATTAAAGCAGAGCATCAGAACCTAGAGGTTTGTTGCAACCGTTACCCATTCCACAGTGGAAATGGATGATATTGCCATGGACTTTGTGGCAGGTTTACCAAAATCGAGTTCCGGGCATAATGGAATATGGTATTTGTTGCAGATTAACTAAAGTGTGCAGTTAGTGGCAGTAAGTATGTCTTGGACAGTGGACAGATTAGCAATATTTATGTTGAAAGAATTGTTTCACTGCATGGTATCCCAAGACTATTGTGTCTGATAGAGATCCAAGATTTACTTCTGGTTTTGGAGAAGTTGCAAAAAGTAATTGGTACTGAGCTGAGATATAGCTCCGCTTATCATCCCCAGACAGATGGTCAGACAGAGAGGACCATTCAGACGATTGAAGATATGTTGCGGGCTTGTTGTTTAGTTTGGGAGGTAGCTGGGAACATCATTTGGGAATGATTGAGTTTGCCTACAATAATAGTTATCATACCAGTCTTGGGATGGCACCGTATGAAGCTTATATGGAAGACCATGTAGAACCCCATTGACTGGCATGAAGTGGGAGAAAGGCAATTAGGGGTCCTGAATTGATTCAGCAAACCACTGAAGTAGTGAAGCTTATTAAAGAAAAATTGCAGGCAGCTCAAAGCAGGCAAAAGAGTTATGCAGATGTTCGGAGGAGACCACTTCAGTTTGAAGTGGGAGATTTTATTTTCTTGAGTTCCTCGAGTAAAGGTATTATGAGGTTTGGCAAGACTGGAAAGTTGAGTCTAAGGTATGTGGGACCCTTTCAAGTGTTAGAAAAATTGGGGAAACAGCTTATAGGCTGGATTTGCCAGCAGATTTTGTCGATGTGCATGATATTTTCCATGTTTCTATGTTGAGAAGTGCATTGAGATCCAGCTCAAATAATCATATGAAGGTGGTGACCTGAGGCCAGATATGACTATGCCAGAGTATCCGGTGCAGATCACAGATCGAAAGATACAGAGCTGAGAAATAAAGAAATTGAACTAGTTAAAGTGAGATGGGAAATAGGTTGGGTGTGAGAATACCTGGGAATTAGCCGAGGAAATGGCTAAAGGGTATCCTATCTGTTTTGAATAAGCTTTTGTGTTTCTTTTTAGATGATAGTGCTTGTAAGGTGTATACGTTAAAGTTGCTTAACTTTGAGTTGTGCTATGAATTTCGAGGTCGAAATTTTCTTTTTAGATGATAGTAATGTAACGTCGCGTGTTTTCGATCCTGCGGATCATGTGTGTAATGGTTGTGATGTCCGTTGTGAGGCCAGTGTGAGTTGGTTGTGTGGAATGTGTGGTTTGGCTATATGGTTTGTTTCAGGTGAGGTGCAGGTTGGTCCTGAAATGAAATAGGACCTGCTGCAGTTGAGTTGGAGTTGGTGGCCAGAGGTGGTCGTTGACTTGTTGGCGTCTAGGTAAGGTGCCGTTGACTTCATGATCTTGGCGGCATAAGATGTGGACGTTTAGGGGCGTTGCTCTAGGCGGCAGAGGGGTTGACCAACCTGAGAATTCTGCAGGTTATAGGTCACTCGAGAGCAGTTTCCCACTTGTTCCTCTCTTCCTCTTGCCCCCTCATCCCCCGTGTCCCTAAAGCTTCCAACAGTACAGGAGACTGGTTGAAGGATCGTGGGACGTGTGGCGTTGCCGAATTGCGCAAGGAAACGCCGTGGCGTGGTGCAATTCCCGTGGGAGCTCGCGGAGGGTTCGTGTGAACTGGGAGAATTCGGGAGGTTTAAGTGTGTTCTGAGGTAGGGAACGAACCCGCTAGCTCCGTAGAAACATTAAAATACGACGTAACCACCTGAATCAGCAGGATTAATGCATTTTCGGATTAAGTTGCCCCATGCGGGGTTAATGGGTGGTTTGAGTAATTTGCGAATGAGCATGCGTATAGGGTTGTTTAGGATTCATGCCTGTTAAAGAACTGTTTCTGTATGTTTTATCCGTGGTTTAAACGGTAGGGAAACCTGTAGAATCGGATTAGGGTTTCTGCAGGGTTAGAGGCCGAAGAACTTGGCGTCAACATCGTTTGTCGCCAAGCTCATCAGCCAGGATATAGACGGCCAGATCCATTGCCGTCTACTTCTTGTAAGCGGCAGTCGATGTGGCCGCTAACTTGTTATAAGCAGAAATGGCTATTTATGGTATTTGTCGATAATGAATGGTGCATTGGCACCTGTGGTGCACTGAGTGCACATAGTTCCCGTGTTTAGCATACGGGGTACGCAGTTAGATACTTACTTTCGTGGCTGCATGTTGTTCACGCGAGTCCAGTTGGGTTCACGTGTAGTGGACCGTTGGTACTTGTGGTTTACATGAGGTTTCATGTGGTTTGTGTGTGACGTGCACGTGTTTTTGTGTACGTGGCGAGTAGTACGACGCCTACCGTGGTTACCTCTCCAGTTGGGTGCCCCAGTTCTTTGTGAGCCAGGCTGTTAGCTCGGGGCTTTGTCCCGTACTTTGTTGTACCGTCGAGGTCTGTGTCGTCTGACCTGGACACCCTCACTCCTGTGTTTGAGTTGTACGTCCGGCTGAGGGAAAGACGACAGTGGGACAGTGACACTTGTGTTTGTCTTTAGTCACTTGTAGCGCGCTCGTAGTTGGGGGTACGGACACCAGTAGTCGACACTGGTCCCCAGCTAGTCCTTTTCAGTGCCTCACTCTAGAGCCCGGGCCAGGGTCTCTGAGGTGTCAGGCATGGGCCTGTGACCGTGTGGTCCGCAGGTGGTGGTGTTTAGTTGGTCTCCACAGTTGCTTGACCTTTTCACGTGGAGCGGCAGCTGGACCTTTCGTCCGTGGCTGCGAGACTGAGAGGTAGACCTGTGTTAGCTTGTCCGAGTCAGTTTCTGGTGTCGCGAACCAGTTCACGTGGCTCGTGTTTGGCAGTCTCTACTTTAGCTTGTACACCTGTACTGGTTTGCCGTTAATTTTACAGTTGTTTCTCGTAGTCGGCAGACGGTGAGTACTTTTACAGCTTTCATATTCCTGCTTAGCTGTTCTATAAAATGTTGGTACTGGTTATTGCTTTTGTACCTGTGGTTTTGGTTTGCTCGGTGTTGGGGGAGTTCCCTACTGAGCCAGTGACTAGTGAGGCTCACCCCTACCCCATAGGTGAGAGCGAGGAGGACGTTTCACGATCGACGTCCAGTTCAGAGCCGGGCGTAGCTGTGCAGGGTCGTACTCCAGCTGTGTAGTAGCAGCTCCAGTAGTGTAGTGTAGTTGTTGTTTATTTTCTCAGTTGTACCTCGGGGTATGCCCCAGCTCTTGTACTTCTTTTCAGTTTTGTGGAATTTGGCTATGTAACTTGTGAATTATATAAAAATATGGGTGTTCCTTTGTGTTTACAGGTGTGTTTGGTATCCCTTGCGAGGCTTCGGCCTTCGCGGGAGGCAGACTCGGATCAAGTACGTTATCGGTTTTAACGGGCTTGGTCGAGGCGTTCCGTCACATTTTGTATGTTGCTCGGGATGGCGATGATCCACTATGGTGTTGTGTTTTCAGGGTGCGCATCGTTGCGACCTTCTGGTGGAGTAGTTGTTTTGGGTTGAGTTGGTTGCTCCCCTCGTGCTGTCATTTTCGTGTGGCACCATGGGTCGGTGGACCTGTTCGTGCCATTTGTCATTGAGATTGTTTCTTGCTACCTACCTGAACAATTTGAGGCATTGGATCCCTATTGATTTGGTGTGAGATAGTACTATTTTTTTCCTTGTTGGGTTGCATGCGTGAGTGTTGCCCTGTTGTGCACCGATTTTCTTGATTGGCTTGCTCGTGCAAGCGTTGTTTTAGTGTGTTCTCAATTGTGCCTCAGCTTGTGCCTTTGAGGCTTTTCGTGTCGTCGTTTTGGTGTTTGGCCTCTCTATCAGTCGCGATGGAGGTGGTGCTTCTTACTCTTGCGCGCCAGAGAGGTGCGTGCGGTTTTTGCTCCCCGTGCGGTAGAGTTAGTGCTCCGTGTTTTGGTGTGCTTTTTGGAGCCGACGTAGTAGTTGTGCTCTTGATGTTGTCGGCTTTCCATGTGCTTCTTTGTGGGTCTCTGATGGAGAGTCCCCTTCAGTGGGTCATGTGTCGTCTCGGGCTATTGGTGCGGTTGTGTGTACTACACCTTGAGCATTTTTCGATGCCTCATGTCCTTGTGCCTCAAGGGTCAGTGCCGATTTGGCCTATTGTACCCTTTCAGGCTTGCGGTTCTTTGCGTGTGGCTTTTGGCGAGTCTCTGGTGAAGAGTCCTTCCTATTAGGCCGTGGTGTTGTTTCGGCCGCTGGTGCACCTGTGTTGCACTTTGCGTAGTTTTGGTGCTTGTGGTAGCACCGTGTGCTCGTGCTCGAGTGTTTCAATTTTGTGCCGTTTGGGGCCTTAGTGCATTGTGTTGTACCTTGGGTGGCTCCTGGTGCTTCTGATAGCACCATGTGTTGTGCCATGTGTTTTGATCGTGAGCTTCGTACGTCGTTTCATGAGTTTGCTCAGTGTCGGAGGCGTTGAGCTTTCCACCTCTGGGACACTTGGTGCTGGCCTATGCCTTGTGGTTGTACCATTACCGCTATAGGGTGGCTGCTTTGCTTTGCCTAGGTAGCCCTATCGGTGGTACGCCAGGCTTTGGTTGTGGCCTGTGTCTAGGTTTTCCCTCTCACTTTGGGAGCGAGTGTGTTCAGTTGTGGTATCGTGCTTTGGTTTGGGTCCCTTTAAGGTCGACGTGTTGTCCTCGACCTCTGCGGTTGTTTTGGTTCCTGTGCGATTGTGCGTGGTGTTGGTGAGTCTGTAAGCCGATGGCGGTGTCTTCTGTCAGTTGTCTGATGACAGTGAGGCCTATTGGGTTGCCAGTAGTCGACCACGTGGTTTGTCGATGTTGTGAGGTGCCCAGTTTTGGCTTGCCCTCAGACGTCTTTCGTGCTTTATCACAATGTGTCACATTTGGAGTGTGTAGTTTCCCAGTTTCGTGGCTCCACGTGCGCTAGCTGTCCCTGTTGGACCATGAGGAAGGTCTGGGTGAGACCTAGCGGCGGCGGTGGATGTTGTTTCATGCGTTGAGGATTCTCTACGAGCGTGTTCTCGCTCTAGTTCTTGCCTCTCGCGTGGCTTCTCGGTTGAGCTGGTGACCGATGCTAGCTGCTTCTAGTAGCGTGAGGCTGTTCCCCTAAGTGTTATGCTTAACTCTCAGGCATTTTTCCCAGTTGTTGCCAGCAACTGTGTACTCTGTCAGGCTTCGTTGACGATAGAGTGAGTTTTTGACCGATGATTCTCGTGTTGATGTCGGCGAGTGTGTCCTCTGTCGGGTTTTGCTGGCGACATAGTTCGTTGCTGGTCGGTCGGTCCCAACAGTGGGGTGTGTTGGGGTTGGAGCAGCTGTGCGGTTCTCAATTGTTTGTTTTTTGCTGTTCACGTCGGTTTTGGTGTTGCTCGGCACCTGTGGGGTTGTCGTTCCGTTTGGACGCCCCACGTGTGGCTGGAGTGAGCCATTGGTTTTCGGTTTTGTGCTCCAGGTGCGTTTGGAGTGTGTTGTGAGCCGTTGGGTTTCCGGTTGTGTGCTCCCCATGTGTTTGTAGCCCGTTGTGTGAGCCGTTGGTTTTCCGGCTTCGGGTGCACCGTGCACGTTTGGCAGTGTGGTTGTTGCCACGAGGAGGCCATGATGAGACTTAGTGGCTCTTTGCACCCACATTTTATGTGCTCTGTGGCGTTGGCAGTGTGGTTGTTGCCACGAGGTGGTCGTGATGAGACTTAGTGACTCTTCACATCTGCATTTTGTGTGCTCTGTGAGCGTTTGGCGATGTGGTTGTTGCCACGAGGAGGTCGTGATGAGACTTAGTAGCTCTTCGCACCCGCATTTTGTGTGCTCCGTGGGTGTTTGGCGGTGCGGTTGTTGCCACGAGGAAGTCGTGTTGAGACTTAGTGGCTTATTCGCACTAGTCTTACGTCTTCTCCCTATGCCTCGTTTCGTGCCTGGGATCTTTTAGGTGTGCCCTAAATTTCGAGGATGAAATTGTTTTAAGGGGGGTAGAATGTAAGACCTGGCTTCCCGGCTTTCCGTCTGGTGTCTTGGATCACTGGCCACTAATGCATCCAGGCTGGGCGATGCATTAGTGCCGCGTCGTGGGTGTCCAATGCAATAGTCATCCTTGTCATGACTAGCTAGTGCGTCACACTCTTGTCGCACCTGGCTTTCCCGTCACGTCTTCGTGTCGCGCTCGGTCAATGGTTCACGATAGTATTCCATCACTTCAGTCATTTGACGCTTGTCAAGGTGGCAGGCATGTCAGTACGACCAATCGGGTTGTCGCGGCGTCCCTGGGGGCGCGTCCTTGTCGCGGTGCGTTGACCCATCACGTTAAGGTCCTTAACGCGACGTGTTGGCCGGTGACCCCTTCTCCCTTTTCCTCCTTCCCCACTCTTCTCCTCCCCTCCCGCGGTGCTCTGCCTCCCACTCTCCCCTTTATGCATTTCAGGCAAGGAGGAGGGTCGTGCTCATGTCCTTGGCGTTGTGGAGCTTGCGCGGAGCGAGGAGGAGGTGGCCAATCTGATGTGAAGGGCCCTTATGGGTTCGTTTCTTCATGAAAGGTAGGGATTTCTTGTACCCTTCTCGATCCGGGTGGATTAGGAGCCCCTCGTGGTTGTAGATAGCATTTCCTGCTTCTCCATGCTCCCCTCCCCCATGTCGTGTGTTTATGGTGTGTGGGTGGCCCCGGGATGGAGCATCCCACGGGTCTACCCTTCTTTTGGTGTCACGACCACGGTGCACATTCGGACACCAGAGGGCGCGATCATGTCGCGACGTGTTGGCCCGACACAATGGCGTCGCGCCCCAGCGGTTCGACGTGATCTTGTCGCGGCGCGTTTCCCTGTCGCGACAGGGTTGCTGTCGCGGTGACCTTCCCCGTCGTGATGGTATCGCGACGGCTAGGGAAGGCGCGACAGTATCTGTGTTGCCTCAGGTGTTTTTGTGGTTTCAGTTGTCATGTCGGCACGTGTCGCACGATAGACTTGCCCTTAGGACCTTCAGGTGGGGAATGCGGCAGGTTGCTTTGCTACGTTCAGTTACTGAAGGTGACACCTTCGTGGATGTGTCCTGAAAGCGGTGTCAGAAGGGTCACGTCTGTCTAATAATCGATTGACCGATAGTCTATCGATTATTAGCAGAGTGACGCTTTCCGTACTGACTGGTGGTGTTCTAAGGTTCTGGCTTGTTTGAGTGTGTGCCTTGGTTGGCTGACGACCCTCTCGAGGGTTCGTGCATGACTCGTGCTTGCTGGGCTTGTTGTGGGTTACAAGCCAGCAGTTCGGTGTGGTTCTTGTTGTGCTTGCCCCGCCTGTTCGTCCAGTGCTTGGCACTTGAGGGCTTGTCCCATTCAGATGTTGTCTCCATTTCTTGAGACACCCATCCTCGGGAGCCTTTGAGGGAGCGTTTAGGGCTATGATCGAGCTCGAGTTGGCGGCTGAGTCCGCGGACTCTGGAGCTAAGGGGAAAACGAGGTTTGGATAACGGCGCTGAGTCATTTGTAGAGCTCTCTTGTCTGGGGCGAGACGCCGAGGTCGTTGAGGTGTTTTCTTCCCGGCATGGCCCAGATAGTCCTTTGTCTCACTGCCTCTCTCAACGTTGGTTCAGGAGCCACATAGTGGTGCTAGGCATGGAACTGTAGCTTGGCCAGGCTGCAGTGGTGCGTGCATTCTTGTGGTGTTCTGTGGCAGCTCTGTTTCACGCTTCCAGGGAGGTTAGAGGTAGGAGCTTGGATGGCAAGCAGAGGGAGTGGTTGGTGCGTCTCCTCTTGGCTGTCAGTGGAGGTGGCTTGGTTGTTGTTGTTGTGACGACGTTTCCATGTGTTATCTATTTCCCTAGCTTGCACGGCGGTTATAGCCTAGCCGTGCCTCGTTTCCATAGGCATCTTGGTTTGGCCTTGTTGGCCTGTGCTTCTAGTAGTTTCTGCTTCGGTGTCCTCTCGGTTCCGTAGTCCCGTTCTTAGGTGCCAGTCCATGGTGGCACCGATGTGTGGCCTTCCCGACCTCACACTGTGTCTGGGGTGGTTCTACTTGTGGGCCCTCGACCTTCTGGAGATCTGAGGTGGCCATGCTTGTGGTGAGAAGTCGTTCTCATCTGGTTGTTGCGTGGTCTCAGTGGGTGCGCCGAGGGTTGCTTCGCTTGATGCCCGACTCCGTTGGTTTTGCGGGAGTCGTGTGTGTCTCATGACCTTGGTTAGCGGTTGTGATGTTGCATTGCTCTTTTCCGTTGTTTTGTAGTATCCTACTGTAGGTGTTCCTCGCTTTATAGCTTTCTAGTGTAGTTCCCTATTTTCGGAGTTCCTGCTGCTCTGGCCAGTGAGGGACTAGTAATCCCTACTGGCCTTGTTCGCGAGGCTCACTCCCCTACTTCCTTCAGCTAGGGGCTCATCGTCACGGGAGCTTAGGGTCGGACGGTTTGCAAAGAAGGCTATGGAGCCAAGTGGCATCCACAGCAGTGAGAGCGAGTATTGTGAGCTCTTGTACCTGAGTGAGTTGAGAGTTGTGCTTTGCAAGTTCTCGGGGTATGCCTCTTAAGGACTGCACCTTTCTTCTTGTACATGTACTTTTATTTGGGACACGTTTTACAGTTTTTATATTGTTATAGTTATTTAAATTTAGTACATATATCACTAGACTTTTCTTCTAACTCTTCCGGGTCTTTGGACCCGAGGGTGGCGGTGCGAACTTTAGGGTCCCTCGCAGGGTTCGGGAGGTGGGTCGTTACACTTACCTTGTTGTCACTGTTGTTGGCCATAAAGCATACATCCTCATCTTCAAAACTTGAGAAATTGTCTTCTTCTTCTTCACTCTGGTCTTCTTCTGACTAGGTTGCTACCATTGTTTTTGGCTTCTTTGTCTTGATACCCTTCCTATACTTCTTGCTCATGTCTCTTTTGAATTCAGAACACTCACCTTACATGTGTCCTGGCTTATTGCACCTGTAACATAGAATCAGTTTTCTTGTCATTTCTATTCAGATGCAAAGATGAAGATGGAAATTGTTTCTTGCCAATGGATTTTTTGTATTTTCCATGGTGTTTGCTAATTCTTGATGTCAAAAATTTTCTGAACTGTCTAGTGATGAGGGCAATTTCATCCTCATCAGATTCAGATGATTCAGAAACATTAATTCTTTTTCTTTATCTTTTTCACTTGTTGAGGTTTTGAGTGTGGTTAGTTTAGCCTTTAGCACATGTTCTTTAGTTCTTTTCAAATTTATTTCATAAGTCATCAGTGATACTATGAGCTCATCTAGAGAGATTTTGGATAAGTCCTTAGAATCCTCGATGGTAGTTGCCTTAGTATGACATGCATGAGATAAGGATCGAAGGATTTTTCTTACCTGCTCAGCATCAGTGTAATCCTTAACTAATCATTTTAGTCTATTAACAATTACCATGAACCTAGCAAACATTTCAGATATAGATTCATCAGACTTCATAGTAAACATTTCATAATCAGAAATCAACAAATTTTCTTAGTTTCTTTAACTTGTGATGTTCCCTCATACATCAACTGAAGCTTATCCCACATTTCCTTTGCAGAGGAGCACATGGACACTCTACCATATTCTTTGGGATGAATTGCACATTAAAGCATGTTCATAGCATTAAAATTTAATGTAGCCCTTATTATTTGCTCTTTGGTCCATGTATCCTCATCGCTAGTGATTTCATAAGGACCTTTTTCAACAATCTTTTAGATTTCATAATTCTGGGCTCTAAGAAACACTTGCATTCGGTTCTTCCAGTAAGCATAGTCAGATCCATCAAAGTAGGGTGATCTGTCTATAGAGTGGCCCTAAGCTACAAAATCTCGAGAATCCATGAATCAAGTTGTACAACAGTTGAACCATCAAGCACACAGATCAAATCAAATGTATCAAACAAATGCGATCAAATTAGATCAGAAACATAAATTAACCTGCTCTGATACCAATTGTAGGATTTAATGAGCAAGATGAATAGATCTAGAAGGCGGGGTTGAATAGATCTAACACCAATCACAGCGGAAGCTTGAGTAATTTAAAAATTACTTCAGATTGTAACACAATTCAGTGAAAACTCATACTGATCTGATGTGAGTGTGTGCAGTTGATGTGTGAGACAATTAAATAAACATTGTGTGAGCGATCCCTATGCATACATCTATCAAAGAGACAATTAAACAAACCATAATGCACATAGATTTTTAAGGTGGTTCGGAGATCACAATAAGTGATTCTTACATCCACCCCTCATCATTGTGAGGATTACACCACACACTATCTCATAAAAGATATACAACACACACACACTTAAGAGCACGATGGCTCAGTCAACACACTTGAGCAAACCATTGAAGGCACACAAACACGATCAGACACTCTCTGATAGAGATTAATCTGTACAGAATGCTTGTGCAAATCAATCAACTCTCAAAAACACACACACATATGAAGAACCTTTGTGTGTGCTCTCCTCTGTTAGAGAACAACTGGACGTCAATGAAATTCAAAGATCCAAACACTTCTCCTCTGAGATTGGATCTCCAGATCAGGAAGAAGAACAAAGGATTCACGAGCTTCTTCTCTTCTTCTTCTTCTTCTTCTTCTTCTTCTTGGCGGCGCTTCTCTGCTCCTCTTTTTCGGCTTTGCGTTTTCCCGCTCCTATCCACACACCACTATTTTTCCACCGCTTCTGGACACTTTTCCTTTTTAGCCGCTCACCTTTCACAAAGGACAAGGGCCTATTCATACGAAATGTCCAAACCTCGTACTTAGGTTTGCGTGTACTCAGAACCCTTAAATGACACGTGCACATGACATGATGTCCTACACAGAAGGCATCTTTAAGTGTTCAGAGAAAAAGGTAATCGATGTTATAACATGAAGCAATCGATGTGCAGACAATCGATGTTTAAACATGAGGTAACTGATGTCTAACATAAAGTAATTGATGTGTAGACAATCGATATGTTTAAACAGGAAGCAATCGATGTCTACCATGTGATAATCAATGTTCGATCGACTGCCAAAGAGTCGACTGTCATAGAGTTGAATGTCATAGTAATAACATGAATATACAAAGTTCATGGCTTCGGCTGACCAAGTGTAAAAGTGAACATCCAAAGACACACTGTCAAAATAGTCTTCATTAGTCGAAGTGATCATGAGCATATATCTGAAGTCCAGCTTCATATATTTCGACTAATAGAGAACAAAATTGTACATCCGATGTCTGTGCTTCGGCTGACTACGACCAAAAGTGAACATCCGATGTTCATTTTAGAAAGATTGCAATGTGGCCAATCAATCTATGAATTCTAAACATGAATCAAATGATATGCAACATGAAAGCACTTAAGTAGATCCATAAACCAATGATATTATGATTGTAACAAGATTAGCCATGATTATGTCAGCATCAAAACATATCAAATCAATCATCATCAAAACAATAATTATGGTTATTCACATAACCAGAACACAACACTCTGGATTGTGATCGTAGCACGGTCAGTGGGCGGTTAGTGGATTCTATCAGACTGCCATCACTAATCATGCATGTTGTGAAACGGTTACCATCGCCTGTTTAATGTTGATTCGCGTGCATTGACCTGTAGTTCTCATCTATTCCAGATTTTCTCATTTATTCACGTTCTCTCTACACTCTTGTCTATTCTTCAATTACACTCATGTATTCTTGGTACTCTATTTGGTCATCTATTGAGTGTCTAAGATAAAAAAACATAACCAATGCCAGACAATATTGTAAAGGGCCCAATCTGGTCCTGGGAGGTGCGCCTGAAAGTGTCATTTGCCCACGGGAGTTCAATGATCAGGATGTTAGGCATGCATCCAAAGTGTCATACTATCAAGATTAATCAAAGACAATCAAACAAAGTGCTATACTCTCTCGATTGATAAAAAAATCAATCAAAAGTGCTATCTTGACTTGCATGCTATCATGCTATCTTGTGATATAGCCAATTTCTTTCTCTTTGCTATACATGTTTCATGCTATTGTTTGACATTGACGTTTTACTTGATATCGAATTGCTATTATCATCTCGACTTTATTTGACTCTCTATCGTTAGCTACTCTGCTCTTTAATGTATTAATCATTTAAAGTGTGCTTGACTCATGAGATTTAAGTCCAAATGAGTGTTATTGCTCACCCTGCGTTATTTGTTATTATGTCTCAAGTAAGTCAGATGATGACGTTACACACACCAATGGGACAGGACCAGAGTGAGGAGCGACCTGGCGTCATATCGGTGGAATTACCCTAGTAGAATAGAGTCTAGCTAGATATTTTCTTAGATTTTCTTTCCAATGTAATGATGTCATTGAGATCAATGTATTGGCTCTGAATTTGTGGTTGTAATGGTCTTGGTGAATTTTAAATAAAATGAAGAGTTTATTCTAAGAATTGTCCATTAGTTGCTCTGAATCACTCGACTGTTTGTGCAGTATACACTACTATGTACTTTGCTCAAGTGCCCCAATTTATTCCACTGCTAAATTGGCGGGGCGAGACAGAAAGACTAGCGATGTATGCACCACATTTGGTGAGTACAGAAAAGATGAAGGCGAAGAGATTTTTAGAAGGGTTGAAGCTTGTCTACTAGGGAAAGTTGGCTCCACTAGACATTGTAGTATAATCAGACATGGTACTGAGAGCTCAATTGGTAGAGGACACCATGGAACATCTTGAAAAGATCCAAAAGTGGAAGGCATTGAATAGAGAATGAGTTGTGCATCCCCATGGCAATAATGGAAGACATACCGTAGATAACAAAAGAGTGAAAGGCGAAGTGGAGCGGAAGGAAGTCTGTGAATTCTGTGAAAAAGCAGGACATCAGGTTGAAAATTGTTGGAAGAAATAGGACAGATGCTTGCGATATAGAAGTCAATAGCATTGAGTCGTCGATTGTCCAGCAAAGAAGAACCAACCTCCACGCCAAGGATGATTACAAGCTCTGGTGGATATAGATCCTGTCAATGAAGGTGGACAAGGTACCTTCACTAAACCCTTAGTCTAATTTTGTATTATTTTCCTCGATAGCAAAGTTTTAAGTGGGGGAGATGATCAAAAGAAATACTCAGAATAAATTAGTAGTCATATCATATGAATTAGGGGACCAAATTCTTTTAAGTGGGGGAGGGTGTAACAACCTAGATTTTTAAATTCTAAATAAATAGGGATAATAATAATAAAAATAATTTATGGAGGTATTTGATTAAAGGCACACTAAACGATAGGGCAATGGATAAAACAGTCAACAATCATTATGGGCTGGTTAGCAATCGATGTTTAAAGGAGTAATCAATGTTGGTTACCAATCGATATTTACAGGAGCAATCGATGTTAGTTAGCAATCAATGTTTAAGGACAATCGATGTTGGTTAGCAATCGCTGTTAAAAGGAGTAATCGATGTTGGTTAGCAATCGATGCTTAAGGACAATCTATGTTGGACCGCAATCGATGTTGGTTATCAATCGATGTTTAAAAGAGCAACTGATGTTGGTTAGTAATCGATGCTTAAGGACAATTGATGTTGGTTATCAATTGATGTTTAAGGACAATCAATGTTGGACCGCAATCAATGTTTAAAGGAGCAATTGATGTTGGTCAGCAATCGATGTTTAAAGGAGCAATCAATGTTGGTTAGCAATCGATGTTTAAGGACGATCGATGTTGGACTGCAATCGATGTTTAAAGGAGTAATCGATGTTGGTTAGAAATCGATGTTTAAAGGTGCAATCAATGTTAGTTAGCAATTGATGTTTAAGGGCAATTGATATATCAATTCGACTGGCCAAAATATAACATTGTCAGTCACAGTGGACTTCGTATATGACAAAGTTAGATTTCGGATATGACGAAGTTAGCTTCGACTGATCAAGACCAAATCGTGCATGACGAAGTGGACTTTGTATATGACAAAGTTAGCTTCAGCTGATCAAGACTAAATCATGTATGACTTCGTATATGATGAAGTAGACTTCGTATATGACGAAGTTAAGCTTCGACTGACTATGACCAAATCATGTATGACTTCGTACATGACGAAGTTACCGGTCATTGCCAAACTATAAAAATTCATGTTAATTATATACCCAATAATAAAAAAGGGGTTAGTTAAGATGAATATGGAAAATATTGACCCTAAACCATGATTAAAATATCGTGTCCAATAGGGAGTCCAAATCTATTTCCTAAAACTAACCAAACTGTAACAGACCTGTTATGGGAACGACTCCTATGGAGTTTCTGAAACATAATAGGACTCTTACCAAGAGTTTAGGAAACTTCAAACTTGGAAATTACACCGTCGCGGTGCTATAAAATCATCATAAGACCCCCATAGCCCACTCTAGACTTCTCTTCATTGCTGAACATGGGAGGAATTTTCAGAAGCAAGGAGGAAGAGCTAGTAGCAAGGTTTCGAGGATCATTCATCCTTAGCATCTGCTTCGACCTGTAAGAACCCTATGTTAGAAGCAAACCAAAAGTAGGTAATCTCGGGCACCAACTTAACATAGTGTATATCTTTTGAAAGTTCTTCAAGTCTAGTCTCATGTGTCCCTATTTTCTTGATTTTACCATTCCTGTAAAGAGTATCAGGTAGTTTCTAAATTCCGTGCATACTCTGAACCTTTGTTTCCTAGTATCTCATGTAACTGGGTCAAACGAACACCATAGATCTGTTTACGTTTCATTTCCAGCAATCTCTTTCGTTTATAGTTCTGTCCCAGGAACCCTAGAGTCAGAGTATGGATCAAGCAAGTGAGTCTGCGTCGTTTCTTAGTCTTGCCGGTATGATGATCAGTCTACATCTATACTTTAAAAGCCATCAACCACATGTTAAAAACATTATTTACATGAATAAGATTCTAATGTTCTATATGGAAGTTATTGACCATACTATCCTTTGATTTTGCCTCTTCGTCGTTTATTTCCAATGCAAAGTTATAACGTTTCGATAAAAATTGTGAGAGTACATGTTATGTTTTGACATGAGTCTACTCGTTTCCTTACCATGATCCTTACTATGTCCTGACTCCCCTTATTGGATGTGTTTTTTGGTTATTGCATGTACTGCCATTTTCTTGCGAACAAAATTAAGAAAGTCTTTGTACTCTATGGGTTTCCTTGTAGAAACCTAACTGATTGTACCTTGGAATTCCATGGAGTTAGAGGACTCTTTATCCCGTATACATCCTATTCTATTTTGGCCAAAGTCATCAAAGTTTATGGAACTTAAAAATAAGTCGTTATGTTGCCGAAATTCTCTCTTGACCATTATAATCATGAAATCATGTTCATATGACTTGTTATGCTTGAAATCTTTATTGACATGACACTATTCATGATACTTAGAACCGTTGTTATTGTCTTGATAGTCTTGAACCTCCTTGACCATCTTGTTTGTGATACTTGCCCTTGAAACTCACTCTTGACATGATAGTCTCAGACTGATAGTGAACATTGTTTTTGACTTATCATATTAATATTCTCAAACATCCCGACGTGACATTCTTGAACTCTTGAAAGTAACATTTTGGTATCCTTTGAGTTGTTATGACTCCTACTGTCTTGTACTATTCTGAACTATCTAGCACTATAATGAGTCTTGCGACTCTACTGGACTTAAATGCATACTGTTGAGGGCACAAAGAGTGTCCGAGGGGCTCCAATCTAGCCTTTGGGGGAGAGAGCCACTCGAAAATATCTACAGGGACTAATGACGGTGTCAACATTTACACCGGTTCTAACTGTTCTGATTTAGCTAGACATCTGACTATTATACCATTACTGTTAGTCTGTTAATTCAGACATATTGCACTGTTACTGTACTGCCATTGTTCTGACTATTACTGAACTGTTATTGCCTTGCCAATGCTCTCCTACTGCATTGCTACTATTCAATTACTGTTATTTCTATTACATATTTACTTGACTGAAACTAAATACTTGCTCATCTCGTGAAAAGCACCTTATGCATTGACAGTCTAAATTCTATCGTCTTGGCACATTCTTGTCTGCACGAAATCCTGCTAGCACTTTGTCATCGATTTTATCGTGCCTATGATTTAGCTTGTTACTCGTGCTTGCCTAGTCCTTAAAGCATTAATCAAATATATCATTGCCCGCACATCGAGATGTAAATCCTACTGGGCTAGTTTGCTCATACTTGCTTCCTAACATTTCAAGCAGTGAAGATGAGGGGTATGTTTAATGGTGGGATTTGTGTGCCGAGCGTGAAGTACACTTTAGAGAGTCTTTCTTTATTCTAGTTAGTGAGAGATTGGCAATCATTGTAATCTTGTCCTCCTTTGAGAGATAGATGAGACTAGTAGTAAGAGATGTTCTTATTTGACATTGGAGATTGTAACGCTTACTTATGATGAGTAAATGAGTTTTGATTATTGAATTACGTGTCCTATTGATATTAGTCATTTGCCTATGGTTTCTGAATACTTGCTTGTTCGTTGCGCTCCCAATTAATTTTGCTACTAAAATCGGGGTTGTGACACCATATTATCTAGATCTCTTAGCATCCAAATCTTCTATTTGGGTTAGGATATAATATCAATTTTGTAGCTAACATATTGAGGTAGGGTTTGAACTCCAATTTGGATATATATGAGTTGTATTTATGATTTATTTTTTCCTTTTTAATTCAAAATAATGGGATTACAAATTTAATAATATTTTTATTTTATCATTTTGAACTCCTATTTTAGCTCAATAACTCCATAATGGATCATTTATTAAAGTCCATCTCTTCATTTTACTTAATGAGTTTTAATTTATTCACTTTTCTCTACAATTTAATTTATTAATTTATTATTTTTAAATAGTAGATTGTTACAAACTGACTGACACATTATTTCTTGACAGAGATCAGAAAATAAGTCCCCCTATTATTAAGGACCTGTAATTTATTTTCCCAAATAAATAATGGTACTAATCACAATTGGCTCGTGCCACACTGTACTCTACTGGAGACCTTCTAATCTCCTGCACAATTAAGCACGTGTGGTGTTTTTTATGTTATATTTCTTATAATAAAAATTCACAATTTATTAGTCGAATTGGGACCTAACCATAAGAGTACAATACCACTTGTACCATATCGGGAAATTTTGATTTAGTGCAATTCAACAATTCGGCTAACCTTGATACTAATACTCTTCTTATTTATTTTGTGCCATCATAATATACCACAAACTTGCAAAAATGTTTAGAAATACCCTTAAAATATGTCATCTTCTTGTATAGCTATGATATTAGATATATCATGAAAAATTGATTATTTACGAAAACAATATGTATATATATGGTATCATATAGGGACATAATGCTAATAACATTTAGGCAATAAATGTATATACAAGAAATTGCGCTCGACGGACAGAATCTGACGCTAATCTATCACTAATCTGTCGCTAAATGTATTTTCGCGACGCATTTGCAACTGATTAGCGACGGATATAATCCGTCCCAAAAAACTCGTCGCTACTTAAGCGACGAAAAATGTTCGTCGCGATGCCGTCGCGGATTCGCGGGTGATTAGCGATAAAAATAAATACGTCGCTAATTAGCGACGGATCGCCGATGTTTCATGTTTCCGTCAACTTAGCGACGGATTGGCGGGGCACTTTATTGGTCGCTGATCTTATTTTGCGACGGACTAGGGGCGCACATTTTCGTCGGCGATTAGCGACGAGACGGATTAGTGTTGGTCGCACAATGATCGCTAATGTTGCGATGGAATTCCGACGCAATTTTCTGTCGCTAATTAGGGAGGGACTGCCATTGCAAATGCGTCACTAAGTGACGTCCAATGTTCGCTGCCTCTTTGGCGGATTTGCGATGGATTATCTCCATCGCTAAAACCGTCGATAATCCGTTTTGCGATGGACTGTATCCATTCGTGTTTTCGTCCCTAAACTGTCGCTAATCCATTTTTGCGATGGACTACTTCTGTACTTGTTTTCGTCGCTAATCCGTTTTTACGATGGACTACACCTATGCACATATTCGTCGATAATCTGTCGCAATTTTTTAAAAATATATTTTAAAAAAAACTTTGATAGACTGATAACCCTATTTCTGACACACACATATACAAAATAATTTACAGTGCTAAATTAAAATTTAGTACAATAAATATTAAATTATATGTTGTATTAAAAAAGTATGATGATAAATCCACCCAATTCTCATAAACATCAAAAAAGTATCAGGATCTACCCATTAGGATCCACCCAATTCTCATGAACATAAAAAAAGTATCAAGATCCACCCAATTCTTATGGACATCAAAAGAAGTATCATGATAAATCCACCTAATCTTCATAACATCAAAAAAGTATCATGATAAATCCACCCGATCCTCATCTTCGTCCTCTCCATTGTGTGTCATAGCAATATCCTACATTAGACATGTAAAATAGAACACTATTAGACATGAATATGTACATGTATGGAATATTGTTGCAGAAAAAAAGAGTAACTCTTGCAGAAAAAATTTAACGTCCCCTGTTTCCCCCTCCTCCCCCACCTCGGGCACCCCACTCTTGTCAAATGTAGCCATTTAGAGGTCTGTTTTTTGGGTGCCCTGGGATATCACTGTCTTTCACTTGCTGACATTTTTCTTGTTTCCCCCTGTAAATAGAATATATCATGGTAAACATTGAACGAAAGGGTTTTCATGACGCAAACACATAGATACATCAATATCAGTGAGAGCTCAAGATGCATCCAACTAAGAAAAATAGAAGCCAGTAGAAACTAGGTTACTAGCTTGTTTGAACAGCATATCAGCTTGTTTAAAACTCTTCATACTAAAACAATTTATCAATCTGAAAGAAAGATGGCGAATTGTGGAGGCTTAAAGTGGTGATTGAGGAAGGAACCCCACCTTCCCTCCACACCTAAGGATGAAAAATAAAAACCTTCCCCAACTCAAACCCCTAGATCTTTCCCATCCCTAGCCTCCACAATAGATTAAATCATTTAGTAGAGACAACAGAAGAATACATAAAGAAGGAAGAATCAATAAGATTAAAGGATCGAGAAATGACCACAAACAACAGAACCAGACAAAGCAAGGAGTATTATTCAGACCAAAAGATGGACAAATGATCAAAATGAGCATTTCAACTTTCTCTGAAGTTAACAAAAGTCAAAGTCATATGAATACTCAACTGAGAGAAGGAATAATTTAAAATTATAGATACCAAAACAAGTTTGCTTAGATTATTAAGGAATCACATGGTATGAACTGTGAATTCTTCATTCCAGTTTGCTGAAGCGCCAACTTTTTGGTTTTTGTGGGGAACATTTGTGGATCATAGGAGTAGCATGCAAAATTAGCCACCACACACTTTCTCGTCACCCTTAGTAGGCCACTTTCTCTTCCATTTTGCCAACAACTATCTAATCTCCAAGTATGAGGGTATGGTGCAATGAACTGTTGCCGCCACCTCCCTCCAAACAGTGGAGACATAGGAGCAGCTAGTGAAGATGTGAAATAATGTTTGGTGTTTAGATTATTTCTCCAGCCATGTTATTCATGAATGCTTAAGATGGAAAGCCTTTTTTTTTATTTTTTTTTGGATTGCCTCAGTTGCGTGGAGATTGCACGATCTGTGAGGGAGGGAATTTGAGTCTGATTAGTTCATATATCAATCTCTCATGATGATTCCCCTGTAATAGAGGCCTCCCATATGCAGACAGTGGGGCAGGGAGTTGAATTTCAGTAACCTAAGTGAAAAGTATAGCAACTGTGATTGAAGATAGTATGTTTTTAATGGTTTGCCAGTGTGGAGCAACTGGGAATGACTCATAGTGATCAGTTTTTGGACTTTCCAAGTCTTGGGTCAAGATGTTACAAAGTTTTGAGTCATGTTTGCGATTTGGTCTGAATCATTGAAATGACGTATGTATATATTTTTCAGGATCCAAGTCATATCCATACCATCCTACAACCTATTTTTTCATACAGAAATTTGTATTAATGTTTTTCTGGGTGAACATGTTGCATGCATGCATACAATTGTCATAGCAAAGTCCTAGCCTCATACAGGTGTATCTGAAGATTCAGAGTCATGAACGTTATTGGAGGAGCTACTTTTTGGAAATATAGTTAGCTGGCCTCTTAGTTTATCATTGCCATTTGTGCTTGTAGTGAAAGCAAGGATTTGAAGGCAAAGGTTGTGGAAAGTTCATGTTCAATAACATGATGGCAGTTACTATTACCTAAGAGACTGCCCCTGGAAAATCTTTCTCAAGTGATTACTTGTAGGTAGTCTAATAATCCATACTTCTTAGATACATGGCTCTTTAGTCATGGTTGTTCCACTAGATTGAAAAGTAGATGTTTCTTTCTTTGTCAGGTGGGCTTTTTATCCTTTCCAAAGATAATGTTCTACAGATTTTTATTGAACATCCTGCACGATCAGAAAAAGTTTGAAAGTTTATGTGAATTGTAGCATGGTCAGCTGCACTTTGAGTTCTGACAATGTGTGAGAATGGACAAGACTGTTCAAGGTGAAGTGTTCCCGCTGCATCATCATTAAACTAGGAACATTGGCTCAGTAAAGTACATGAATGTTGCATCCTTAAACTACCTCAATGTTTGTTGATGTTGCATGTACAAGGATACTTTCAGAATTTCTGTGGGATTGATGTTACAGTGTAGTTTCACTTAATAAACATAGGCCAGGAAGACTGATAGTCAAATATTGCAATTTTCATCTGATAGTTTCTAGCAATATCATGGTTAAGTAAGATTCTATTTTTATCAGTGCATAAACCAATACAAACTGGAAACTTAAGGTTCTCATGTAGTTCATTCGATAATTGCATACATGTGAAAATAGGAATTGCTCATAGAAAATATGCAATGCAATTATGTGAGATACATTTGATATACATGTCCTTTTCTCTTTTCCATGTGGTTTCTCCCATTTGAATTTCAATACATTCATAAACTTGTATTTCATTATATTAACAGTTCACCTATTAGATTAATTAATTATCAAGGAACTGTATCCATATGCAATTAAAAGCACAAGAATTTTCAGCAAGGAAAATACCTGTAGAGCAGGGAAGAAAGATGATTCAATCAATGCAGGCTTCTGGTAGCCTATCCTGGGAGCAACATCTCTTATTGGTGACATCACAGAAACAAAATAGATCCAATTTCTTGGGAGAGCATCATATTAGTGACTGTATAAGAGATTGCATGAGGTACAACCCAGTGGATATTGACTAGAAAATCTGGATGAAATGTCCCAGGCTGATCCCAGCTGCAGCACAGTCAAAATGCATACAGGGAGAGAAACGACAGTCTCTCATAAGTGGAACATCACTGTGTGTGACCTAACATAGTTAACTCTGTATGACCTAACATAGTTAACTCCTCTCTAATGTATGGAACAGGGAGTCAGAAGGCACCGACAGTATAATGGGTCGTAATATCCTGTACAGAAAGAGGTATGTGACGGGATTGGTGTGCTTCTAGCATCCAGGTAGAATCTTTTTTCTATTTCTAGCATCCAGGTACTTTTCCTTGACATGTTGAGACATTTTTATTATCATACACAACCTTCTGTATCTGGATTGCTTGGATTGTTGGGTTCACGTATACTAGTTGCTGCTGCAACTGTGACACAAGTTGATGCTATTGGTGTCCCCAATGAATGTCTGCTACTGAAGAATATGTTTGACCCAAGTCTTGAGGTACCTAAGATCATCCTTTTCTAGATACACTTGAGTTTTATACTGGCATTTGAATTAAATTTTGAGCGGTGTCATTTTGTTGTTCAGATAGAACCTGACTTTGATCTAGAATTTATTTTGTTCTATTCCATATTTCCATAGACATGCTTACTCTAATATTTTAATGCTACTTTCAACTTCTTTAGCTTTGCCTGCAGAACATAGAAGTGGTTAGGATTGTCATCTTTAACACTGTTTCACTAAGAGCTCACAAAATCCATAAAATCCGGATGGGTGTGCCACATTTATTGATAAATAAACCTTGATGGAAAAGCTACTACAAAGTTGGTTATAATTAACAAAGGTGCATGATATGATGGATCTCTTCTAGCTATGCTGTTAGACTGTCAAAAAGAAAATTTTGGTTCAAGGATAGCTACAACTTTAGACTGTGTGACTTTACATGCTTTACAAGGCTTCTCGAGGAAGTTGAATTCCCTATCCCTATGATATTCAATATCATCATTGATTTAACTATAGGATCAATCAAGCTGGAGATAGCAACCAATTTTTGGCCTTAGATCTAGTGATTCTTGAGTCTGAGATTATTTCACTAGGCATATCAGAAATCTCCAATAGATTTTTATCTTTTGCACTGCCTTCTGAGATCGTATTCTGCTGAATGAGCATTTTAAGGTTCTCTGACTTGGATAGCTCAGAAACAGATGTGGTTTCCTTTGAAGCTATAAAGCTTAAATTATCCTTATGCTGCATATATATTTCTCTGCTTGCAATATCTATTACTAATGAATTTTTCCACTGACTTGACTATTGAGATAACAAGAAGATAGAGGACTTCTGCATGGCATTCCTCCAGTTCTCCAAATCATCAATTTTATCCTACTGATTATGAAAAAGATTCGACAACAAGAAGATGCTATATTGTAGTATTTTAAGATTACTCTCTCTTCTCTGTCGTTGGAGCCTAGAATTAGCTGGTTAAATGGATAATGCCACCTCCAGGTCCGTTGAAGCTTAATATGACGGGGCCTCCAAAAACAACCCAAGAATAGCTAGAGGCGGGGATGCTATCAGGGATGGATTGGGAAATCTATGATTAGCATTTTCATTCCTCTTTGGCTTCCTGAATAGCTTCTCTATAGAGGTGCTCTCACTTTATGTTGGTATTTTGTTATTTCACTGATTTGACATTCAAATTTCATATGTTGAGATGGATTGCAAAATTCCTATTGATCTGTTATCAGGTGCTACACCCCTTGGTGCTTATGTCAAATCTTGCCACATGTTCTCAATATTGCCACATCATTCCAGGTACAACCATTACAAATTCCTCAAGAAGGAAATCAACTGGCTGATGCATTAGCAGGTCATGCATGCCACGACCAAAATCTTCAGATCTACCACAATTTATCACATCTCCCAAGGCTGGCTAAAGGTTGTTACATGCTCGACAAACCAGGACTCTCATCTTTTAGACTTCTATACTAATGTGCTTGCTGCTCCTGCTTGGGTCTATCCTTGCCAGGGAATGCCCTGTGCTATTATTGTCACAATTTTCAATTAATGATATTATGAACCATGATCTTTTATTTCTTGATTATAAGGTGATATTAACCATGATCTT
Organism: Colocasia esculenta; assembly: GCA_014218235.1. Taxonomy (NCBI): domain Eukaryota; kingdom Viridiplantae; phylum Streptophyta; class Magnoliopsida; order Alismatales; family Araceae; genus Colocasia; species Colocasia esculenta. The sequence goes on from CM024762.1 coordinate 51,310,076, forward strand.
TTGTTGTACAGTTATGATCTGGCTAGTGCAGAGGCTGAAAGAAATGCAGTTAAGACACAGAAGGTATTTGGGAGACTTTTTGTGTTATCTACTTCTATTTAATAGCTCACTAGTTGTTTCATCACATTCAAGTCTAGATGTCTAATTGAAGCATATTTAGTGATCAATGTTGTCTTTAAAATATGATGCAGGAAATAACATCTAAAACTGATGTGTCATTGCAAGAGACCATTGATGTATGACCTTCATGGATATAAGGAGTAGAAGAAGTAGCTACAGGAGGCAATGATTGGATGGACGACGGGGATAAAAACACTTCATTTTACCATGTGGTGGTACAAGGTAACAGGAGAAGAAACAAAATTCACAGACTTCAAGTGGATGGCATTTGGTGTGAGGATCAGGAGACTTTGTCCAAGGAGGCTGTTAGCTATTATGAGTCCCTTCTTCACTCTAATAATCATATTGTTGATGAATCACTTCTTGATGTCATTCCTAGTCTTATTTTATCTGACCAGAATGAGGCTCTGTGTAAGACACCTGATAAAAATGAAGTTAAATCGGCGGTTGGAATCTTAAAGGTACCAGCGCCCCTGGACCTGATGGATTTATGGTTCATTTTTTACCGCCTGTTGGGGTATTGTGGGAGAAGATGTCTATGCTGCTGTCAAAGGGTTCTTCAGTGGTTTTCCTTTCCCCAGGGGTATTACTTCTACTTATATTGCTCTTATCCCTAAGAAGGATCACCCGACTTCTTACAATGATTACAGGCCAGTTAGTTTGTGCAATTTTTGCTACAAAATTGTTTATAGAATTCTGTGTGACATTGTTTATTCATAGCGATGCTACTGTCTCTCTTTGGCGTTGGATCCATCCTCTCCTTTCCCCCAAGATCATCTTGCAGAATCATATTACTAGCCGCCTGTGGAGTGCCATAAAATATTGTAACATAAGATCACCCTATGGTTTTATCTCCCTTATACTCTCACTAGCATGCTGTGGGAAATCTGGAAGGACCCCTCAATGGGTAACCAAAACACTTACCTGCTGCCAAAGAAAAATTTGAGAGGATTCTTTCACAGGAGGAAATGCTTTGGAGGCAGAAATCAAGGATCAAATGGTTACATGCGTTGGAGTGCTTCTTTCTGCTAGAAGACTTCCTAGCCTTTCCATGTTGATCTCATGGGCCATGAGAGACCCAATGAGCTTTTCTACAGACATTCTCTTCAGGTCATTAGCTTCTTCTATTGTTGTGACCTTTGGGGTCCATCAGGACGGTAAGGATCTAAGTATCTTCCTCACCATGTCTCCCATCTCATAGGTTTTCCCAAGACTAGCTAGTCCATTTGTGATGTCAGTGAACCGGCTGAACATTTGAGTTATGGACTCACTAGACTGCATCTGAAATCTTTCATATTGAGTGAAAAAAATGTCGATTCTTGTTTCCTTTACTTTGTCTATGCCTTCATAAGTAATCCTGAGCTTTTCCCACATTTCCATTGAGGATTTACAGGCTGAGACTCTGTTGAACTCCTTCTTACTTAGAGCACAGCATAAGATGCTCTTTGCTTTGCAATTCATGAAATCTTCCTTCTGTCATCATCTGTCCATTGAGCTTTCTCATTTGTGACTAACAGATCACCTTCTTCTACTATGGACCAAATTTGATAGTCGTGCCCTTGTAGGAAGTATTCCATTCTGGTCTTCCAGTAAGGATAATCTTCACCATCGAAGAGAGGGGGTCGGTTGACAGACTGACCTTCAAAGTTACCTTGGGCTGCCATGGATCTTTACTCTTCAGATCGTTGGATCTTTTCTTTGTCGAAGAGACTCGCTCTGATACCACTTGTTTCCCAGTTGACGAGCCCAGAGGGGGGTGAATGGGTCTTTAAAATAATCTAGAAGATACCTGTAACTAAAAACATTCACACAAACGTTCTTCGAAGTAGGTTAGTGACTGTTAGTTTAAATATCAAACACACAAAGAAGACAATCACACAACACAAGGATTATCCTGGTTCGGACCTCCTTTCCTTAGGAGTCCTACGTCCAGCCCCTGAGCAACAACTAAGGATTTCACTAACTAGGGTACAGTCCCCCTAAGGACGCTACAACACCCAGCTCAGCTGGTCTTCCTTCACACCCGAATGGAACAACACCCTGGATACCACACCAGGTCTTCCTTCACACCCGAAGCGAACAACACCCTGGATACCACACCAGGTCTTCCTTCACAACCGAAGGGAACACCCCCTGGATACCACACTAGGTCTTCCTTCACAACCGAAGGGAACAACACCCTGGATTCCACACCAGGTCTTCCTTCACAACCGAAGGGAACAACACAAAGATAATGAATGAAATTCAAGCCCCTAGATCAAGCTTTTGACAAGCAAGGATCTGAAGCAACTAGAACTGAGAGCAAAGATCTAAACAAGGCACACTCTCAGAACTACTCAGGCTCTCTCAAGATTTTCACAAACTAGTGGAGAGCAAAAGAGCAAAAGCTAAAATGGAATGAAGTTCTTGGCTCTGGACTTCTTCAGAAGAATTTGAATGCTTGAATGTACGATCTTATCTTCCTTCTGTTCTTCTGTCTTGAATTTATATCTTCAATTTGAAATCTGGACGTTGAAGTGTCCGTTGTCTCTCTTTTGAGTAGTCGTTAGACTGAATGACATTGGAGTGTTGGAAGCTTCCAGTCAACAGTCTTTTGATCACTTGAGCACGCAAAGAGATGAGATCTTCAGTAATATCCGTTGGCTTCTATTTTGTTTAACGTTGTACCATGAAGCTAGTTTAGAGGTCTGCACAAATGTCAATCTCAAATAGCAGACAGCTAAGCTGTCTCTGATGTCAGTCAACGTCAGTAGCAATAGACATAAAATAGTAATGCAAAATAGCTTAAGTCTAAAAGACGTAATCAGAGTAGGCACGATAAACGATGATATGGTCTGCATGCATGAAGAGATATGTTCAGATCTCATAAATGCAAAAGCGTCAGAGAGATGTCTACATGGACTTTGACTAGTCAACGCTTTTAAGATGAATAAGATATCAAGATATGAAATCGATGGCTATATGACTTATGAAATCGTTATGAGTCATAGCAAATCGTTATGTGACAGAAGATATATCATGAACACTTAATGAATCGTTGCACAAAGCAAATCGTTATGAATACTTATCAAGTCGTTATAAACTCTAAAGAAATTGTTATGGTAACTTATGAAGTCGTTACAATAGGCAAGTCGTTGCGAGTTCTAAAGAAATCGTTGCGATAACTTATAGAGTCGTTATGACAGGCAAGTCGTTACGAGCTCTAGAGAAATCGTTACGGTAACTTATAGAGTCGTTGTGATGAGCAAGTCGTTACGAGCTCTAAAGAAATCGTTACGGTAACTTATGAAATCGTTACAACAAGTAAGTCGTTGTGCTTTCTAAAGAAATCGTTACGGTAACTTATGAATCGTTACAACAAGCAAGTCGTTGTGCTTTCTAAAGAAATCGTTGCGATAACTTATAGAGTCGTTATGACAGGTAAGTCGTTACGGGCTCTAAAGAAATCGTTACTGTAACTTATAGAGTCGTTGTGACGAGCAAGTCGTTACGAGCTCTAAAGAAATCATTACGGTACTTATAGAGTTGTTGTGACATCGACTTGTTTGAAACAACTTTTCAGTCTTATAAGAAATCGTTGCGATCACTTATAGAATCATTACGGCATCGATTTGTTTGAAACAACATGACTTTTCAGCCAGAAAGGAAATCGGTATGATAATTCTATTGAAATCGATATGCTTATAAAGAAATCGTTATGGCCTTCAATAGAAGTCGATATGGATTTAGAGAAATATCATGTTGAAAAGATTAAAGCTTCAGAGAAGTAATGTATACCTTTATTGGCTTGTTTGACCTTGGTATTTTTCCTGTGCTTAAGACTTATGAAATATTCATTAGATATAATTGATAACTTTTGTTTGGTTTTGTTAATCATCAAAATATATATATATATATATATATGTAATAATTAAGATTACATGGGGACAGACTGGTCATCAATCTCCCCCTTTTTGGTGATGACAAAACTGAACAATAAGCATGGATGAAAAATATCTGAAATCAGTCTGAAGATGCTAATTTTCTTTAATATATATATATATATATATTGTATTCAGACATGCTAAGTTTTCCCTTAAAAAATATTGTATTTCAGACATGCTAATTTTCTCCCCCTTTTTGTCATTGAGCAAAAAGACAATCTTCGACAAAGAAAGAAGAGAGAAAGAGAACAGGAGTATACAAGAAGGTCATTTCATTAACTTTGTGGAGGTACTGGTAAATAGAAGGCAGGAGACAGAAGAGAGGCAAAATGGAGATGGTTTCCCATGCCTGTGCTTCCTGCTCTTCAAAAAAGAGTTTGAAGACTCCAAAGGATACAGAGTAGGATGGTCCCATGGTGGAAGCCATCCTTTTGAGATGAAGATCTAGGTGCTGATAGAGAAGATCAGCATATGCATTCTTGTCCATGTTCGTCTTGGAAATCGACGAGTCCCAAAGCTGGCACAGGTGAGGAATTGGTCCATGGTGACAGGATAATGGTTGTGGTTATCTCTGAGAGCTTTGTGCATAGCCACATACACTTTGTATCTTTCCTCCCAGACCTTGAAGGGGTCATCAACAAGATGAATGGAGTTCATATCTAGGAAGTAGCTGGAGAAATGGCTAGTTTGCCTTCTTTGGCCTGAACTTCATTGATTTCAAATAGCTGCTGAGCTGACAGGGGGTAGAACTTGGACCATTCAGAAGATGTAGCCTTTCACATTCAGACAGAATAGAGGCTAGAACTCAGCACTTACATGCCCCTGGTGATATTCCCTAAACAGGAATCTAGGAAAAGCAACCAGGCAGCCTTTCTGTACTTTAATTCTGTCCATTACTCTGGCAAAATGTTCAAAGATGATGGATCCTACAGAGGACTCCATAACTAGAAAGTGAATTTGAGGAAGGGATCTCTTCAGGTACTTGGAGGGTAGCAAAATCTACCTGAACATCTGAAGTTTGAGAGATATCGGTTCAGAGCTGAAATGGCCCTTTTGAACTGACTGAGCTGAACCTTGGAAGTCTATGAATATATCTGTAGTTGTTGAATAGCATGAGGTGCCTGATCATTTTGATTTCCTTTTGAATATAGGGTGCCCAAAGTTCCCTATGATAGATCCTGAACCACTCTGATAAGGTCAGGGAGCGGTCCCTTGGAGAGAATCTAGCAGATTTGGCAAGATGAATTTCTTTAGGAGATCCTTGTGACCTTTGCCCCACTGCTCTTCAGTTTTGGAGTGGGCAAGAGAGAAGATTTTGGATTTTTCAGATTTCGAAAGAGAAGTGTAGGGAAGAATGGGGTTCAAATGATCTGTGAGATCAAGAAAGGGAAGGTTAATGATGGTTGCAAAAACAACTTTGAGAGATATTCTCTGTACAGTGAGGCATGTTTGTTGTTCACTGTGAGAGAAAACCACAAAGGTGGGTATTTGGGTTCAGAGGAAAGGGAGGAAGTAGAAGTAAGCTTCCTCTTCTTGGGGGCAGGACTAGAAGGGTCTGCCCTATGAACATGTTCCCCACCTTCAACACAGACCTGAGGATCCCTTCCTAAACTCATCCTTTATTGTTCCATAAAGGAGAGTTAAGTTGGGCTCTTTCAGGTATGATAGTGATGAAGAGGGTGGAGGAGTAGGATGAAGAAAAGAGTGGGAGTAGTAGGGAGGTCATCAACTGGTCAAGGGAGGGACCAGAGGAGGAGGAGGATGCTCCAGTTGAGGATGCTGGAGGGCCTCATGCATAGGAGGAGAGAAGGAATGGAGTAGAGGAGGCATGAGATGAGGTGGACTGAAAGGGTAGGGAGAAGAAATTGGTCTAGATTGAGGCTTCTTGAATGTTTGAGGAGCAGGAGGTGCTGTAGGAACTGAGGGTGTGAGTTGGATGAATAGGTGTGTGAGAGGGAGAAGAGGGAGCTGGGGGCTTGGGTGCCAAGACTCTTCTGGCTCTATCTGCACAGACTCACTCTCCAATGGCCCTGATGGCCCTGACCCTTGCTCAGATGGCCCTGGAGGCCCTTCAACCTGATCAGCTGGCCCTGTTGGCCCTACCTCTTCTGGTGCTGCTGCTGCTTCTGGTGCTACTACTGCTTCTGGTGCTGCTGCTGCTTCTGTGCGGCCCTGATGGCCCAGACACATTTTCTCCAGGCTCCTGAGCTTCTGGAGGAGGAGGAGCTTGAACTCCAACTGCCTTGATATATCTGAGAGCATGCCTTTCATGCTACTCATTTCTTTATTAAACCATTTCATAGCATTTCTGATTTGTCCCAATTCTTTGTTGGCTAAGCTTGGCTCAGAAATATAGAATTTACATCTGACTGGAGAGTACATAATAGCTCACCTTGCACATTCAGCCTTTCAATCACTGGCTTCAAATTTATGACAATTTTCTGCTTGACCTGCCTCTCAAAAGTTGTGTCAGCCAGGAGAGGAACTTCAGAGGCAACTTCTTTTCCTTTCTTCTTGCCTTCTTTTTCTGGAGGAGGTTGATCATCATCTGAGCTTGAAGAGCTTGCAATCTCTCCTTCTCTGTCATCCAATTTTGAGAATCTCTATGCCTTTCCTTCTGACCATCAACAACTGGAGTTGTTTCTGCTGAACCTTCTTTTGATAGCTCCCCCTCAATAGGAGCATCTTCTTTATTTGATACTTGCTCCCCCTGAATGGGAGCATCGTCCATTACAGAGTAACCCTGAGCAGCTGGGTGCCCTACCTCTACTTGGACATCTTCCATTGGTTCATCAATGTGGCCTGATGCCACAGCCTCTTCTGCAACTCTGCCACTGGTTTTTGGAGCACTAGAGGTGAAAGGAATCGAATCGATAATGTCTGAAAGAATAGATGCAACAACAGTGAGGGTAGTGGGTTTTCAACTGAAATAATATCCTCTGGGAGAATATCCTCAATTCTCCTTTCTGCAAAATTTACAGCTAAATCTTCTGGAAATTCTGAAGCTGGTGCTGATATCTTTCTTCTTCCACTGCAATTTCAGACTGAACTTCTGCTAAAGAGGGGCCAGATGTTCTGTTGCTCCAACTGCTGGAACTGAAACTGACTCCACTGGCAATTCTGGAATCATATCTGCTGATCCCATCTCCTGATAAATAACTGAGGTGTCGTCGATGATGGCTTCACCTACAGCAACTGAAGCCTTGAACCATACACCATTTTCCACAGAGAAGCCACTCTTCTTCAGGTTCCTGGACCTGATTGCTTGGCCCATTTTCTCTACAACTGCCCCAGAAAGATCAACACCAAAGTGTTTGAAGATCTTGGTGAGTAGGTGGGCATAGGGCAGGGACACATTTAACTTGCTCTTGGTGTCCCAAATCTGATCTCTGGCAAATTTCATTCTTTCCATCATCACTGCGGCCATATTTATCTCCTTATTTTGAATGGCCCAGTACATCATGCCGAGTCGGCCTTTGTGCAAGAGGAGAATGTTGCACTTCTGGGAACTAAGATTTGACAAACAATAAAATGAAGGAGGCGGTTGAAAGCAGTTAGTTTTATATCCAGCTTGTCATCCCTTAGCTTGAAGCCGGTCCTACAATTCCCAACCTTTCACTTGGGCGTCCACAGTGTGAACCCACTAAATCCGAAAGTCTTCACATCAAACAGCTCTTCAGCAACTCAGAGTCTATCTAATCATGGTTCCCTTCACTGAAGAAACTAGGGACCCATCTTCCTCTGTTCTCATACAAACGAAGAATGCTTTTACTAGGTCCGATAACTAACCTCCGAAAAGGTGGTGACTCCGTCTACTGCATCTGATTGATTAAGTCTGCCACGCTGCTCATTCCATTTTTCCTCAGATTAGCAACATCGACTTCTTTATTGCCACAGAGCTTCGTCTTCACAAAGGTAAACCTCTCCTGCTGCTCAGGAGTGAGAAACTCGGCGCTGTAGCCACCCAAACTACCGGCGACGACTGATGCGGCCATAGATTTAGGTGGAAAGTCTCTGGAGGGTTGAAACGGAAGGAGAAGAGAAGGAATCCTCAAGAAATTTTGGGGAAGGAGGAGGAAGGTTCGAATTTGCAGAGGGTTGAGATATGAGTTGTTAGGCATCGGCTCATGCGACAGGATGAAAAGGGGAAAAGGTAGACGATGAGATACGAATCGTTCTGTCATTGATTTTATGAAATAAATTAATGCGATGTGGAAAGTGAGGCGCCAAATGGCAGAGGAAAACGACAAAAGGTGTTGACTATTCAAACGACTTCAATGAAAGAGCGGTTACAAAGGATAATTTGAATTTCTTTTACTTAACGCCATGGAGGGAAAAATTACTTAATTCTGAAATTTAATGTGCCAGTTGTAAGCAAACTTTTATCACAAATTGCACATGCCTAATTCCCTTCTAAGAGATGTGAATCTCTCTTCAGGTAAGGCTTTTGTGAAAATGTCTGCTAATTGGGAATTGTATCAATAAAGGATATTTCAATATTTCCATTTGCAACATGATCACGAATAAAATGATATCTAACCTCAATATGTTTGGTCCTTGAGTGCTGAACTGGATTCTTGGTGAGATTAATGGCACTGGTGTTGTCACACAGCAGTGGGATGGATTGATGTTTAATCCGAAATCTTCAAGTTGTTGCTTTATCCATAAGAGTTGTGTACAACAATTTCCAGCAGCTACGTACTCAGCTTCAGCAGTAGATAGTGCTACTGAATTTTGTTTCTTTGAAGACCAAGATATTAACATCCTGCAAGAAATTGACAACCACCACTGGTGCTTTTTCTATCTAATTTGCATCCAGCATAGTCAGCATCAGAGTAACCTACTAAGTTAATTTCACAATGTTTTGGATACCATAGACCTAAGTCATGAGATCTTGCTAAATATCTAAATATTCTTTTCACAGAATTAAATGTGATTCTTTAGGATCTGCCTGATATCTAGCACACATACACACTAAATAAAATATCAGGTCTGTAGCTGTAAATAAAGGAGTGAACCTATCATACCTCTGTAGATCTTTTGATCTACTTTCTTACCATCTTTGTCACTGTCCATTCTTGTTGATGTACTCATTGGTGTTGACAGTGGCTTGGTATTTTCAAATCCAATTTCTTTAAGTTCTTTTGTGTACTTTGCTTGGCAGATGTGAGTTCCTTCCTTTCCTTATTTGATTTGTAGTCCAAGGAAGTAATTAAGTTCTCCCATCATGCTCATTTAAATTCTCCCTGCATCACTTTTCAAAGTACTTGCAAAGGGATTCATCAGTAGACCCAAAATAATATCATCTACATAAATTTGGACTAATAGAATGTGTTTGACCTTTGACTTTATAAAAGAGTACTATCTACATGACCTCTACTGAAACCATGGTTTAAAAGAAAAGAACTAAGCCTTTCATACCAGGCTCTAGGTGTTTGCTTTAAACCATATAATGCCTTGTGAAGTTTGAAAACATGATTAGAAATTCCGTGTCATCAAGACCCGGAGGTTGTTCCACATAAACTTCCTCTTTTATAAAACCATTAAAAATGCGGATTTAACATCCATTTGAAATAGTGTTAAATTCAAAGCAGATGCATATGAAAGTAATATTCTAATGGCCTCAAGTCTAGCTACAGGTGCATAGGTTTCATCGAAATCTATGCCTTCCTCTTGAGAATAGCCTTGAGCTACCAATCTGGCCTTGTTCTTAAGATTGCACCAGTTTCATCCAGTTTATTTCTGAACACCCATTTGGTGCCAATGACTGGATGGTCTGATGGTTTGGGAACAAGTGACCATACTTAGTTTCTCTTGATTGATTTAATTCATCTTGCATAGCTACTATCCAAGATTCATCAGAAAGAGCTTCATTGACTGTCCTAGGCTCTATTTGAGAAACAAAAGCTAGGTAATCACAAGGAATAACATTACCTCTTGTTCTTACCCCTATGGATGGATCACCAATAATCTCTCAAGTGGGTGATCTTTCTTGTATCTCCACTCCTTTGGAAGATTTTCATGAGTAACTTCTTTTGTTGCAATTCTTCCAGAGGTGGATCATCCTTATCCTCAATTGATGCATCTTTTAGTTTCTTGGACAGTTCATCTGCATTCATTGTCACTATCTACTTCCTTTCTCAAGGAAGAGTTAGTTTCATCAAAAATAATATGTACATACTGTTCAATCAATAAAGTATGTTTGTTAATACTCTATAGCCTTTGGGTTTAGAGGTGTACCCCATAAAGATGCCTTCATCTGATTTGGCATCCAACTTACCAATGTCCCTTTTTCCATTGTTGTGAATGAAGCAAGGACATCCAAAAGTCCTGAAGTGGCTGATCTTGGCTTCTTCCCTTGAATAGTTCATATGCAGTCTTCTTCAGGATTGGCCTGATCATTACTCGGTTGATAATGTAGCTTGCTGTGTTGACTGCTTCAGCCCAAAAATATCTTGGCAGATCATATTCTGAGAGCATAGTTCTTGCCATATCCAATAGGGTTCTGTTCTTCCCTCAACAATACCATTTTGTTGTTGTGTCCTTGGTGCTGAGAATTATGCTCAATTCCCTGATCATCACAAAATCTAGAAACTTTTCATTTTGAAATTCACCACCATGATCTGATCGGATAGACACAATGCTGAACTTCTGATCTTTATGGACCTTCTTGCTGAAACTAACAAAGTTTTCAAAAGTGTCATCTTTATGCTCTAGGAATGATACCCATGTGAATCTTGAGTAGTCATCAACTATGACAAATCCAAAATTCTTTCCTCCAAGACTGGTAGTCCTCATTGGCCCAAATATCCATATGAAGGAGCTCTAAGGGTTTTGAGGTGGTCACCACCATTTTGACTTGAAGGAGCCTTTGGTGTGCTTTCCTTTAGCACAAGGTTTACATACACCATCCAATTTTGTACTAACCTTAGGTAGACCTTCCACAAGATTCTTCTTCAGCAGTTTTCTCATGCCATCTATGCTGCAATGTCCAAGTCGTCTGTGCCATAATTCTGTAGACTTTTCTTTACTTAATGCTAGACAAACATTCTGAACCTTGAGTTCTTCAAGATAGAGCACATACAAATTTTTTTCTCTATTAGCTTCAAAGATGACTGCTCCATCCTTCAGTATGCTGCACTTCGACTCTTGAAACTTGATCTGATGGCCTCTGTCACACAGCTGGCTAATGCTAATGAGATTGTGCTTCAATCCCTTGACTAATAACACATCTTCTATGACTGTTTTTCCTTTGTTATTCACAGAGCCACTGCCTATCACGGTTCCTTTCCCATTATCTCCATAAGTAACTGTTCCTTCTTCAGCTTGGAGATGAGAGAATAACTTCTGGTTTCCTGACATGTGTCTTGAGCACCCGCTATCCAAATACCATTTGGATGCTCGAGAGATGTCCTGAAATAAAAACATCAAGTTTTAGGTACCCAAATTCTTTTGGGTCCTGATGGGTTAGTATCATTTATTTTGCCTTTTATTATCCATTTCTTATGTCTTGTTGGGCATGTCGTTATGATGTGTCCTAACTTGTTGCAGTGACTACAGCAGGATAATTTGGTTACTTTTTCTATATATCTGAAATCAGCTTTGTATGCTGTATCTTGTTCAGGTACAAATTTTGGTGTTGGATATGTTTTAGGATAAATATGGTTTTTCATTATCTGGGGGTGTATATCCTAATCCATTTTTTCTCTTACCTGATCTTCTAGCACCTTTTAATATGAGGGAGTTTTTACCATTAGTGAATTTTTCTAATGTGCTAGATAACTGTATATTTCTTTTGTTATGTTTTGATTTCAGTTTTCAGTTCATCTGAACTTACTTGTTTCTCTAATTTAGTTATTTGTTCATTCTTAGCTTTTAGGTCTTCACAACATTCATTTTTTCTTTTAAGTTTAGTTATTTGACTTTATAATTGTTCATTTTCTGATTTTAGATCTGAGTTTGTATTTTCTATACAGACTATGTTTTTCTTGCTCACTTTTAATAATTGGTTACTTCTTTATATTTTTCATATAGTTCGTTGAAAGCCTCTTCTAAGCTATCGAAATCTGAATCATTGCATGAATCAAAAGAGGAGTCAGAAGTTACCTTATCTTCAGTATTTGCCATGAAGGCTAAGTTGGCCTTTTCTTCATCACTACTGCAGAACTTGACTCACTGTCTGAGTCGCTACCGTGTTTTCCCATGCTGCTGCCATCCCTTCTTCTTGTACTTTCTGAACTTCTTGGAACTGTCCTTCTTCCTGATTCCGGCTTCTTTAACTTTGGACACTCAGTTTTAATGTGTCCTGGCTTCTTACATTCATAGCAGATGGGTTCTCCTTTCTTTATTTCTTTTCCATCTGGCTTCTTGAATTCCTTGTTCCTTTTGAAGTGCCTTCTACCAAATTGGAATTTCTTCTTCTTAGCCAAAATCACTGTAATTTTCTAGATAGCATAGCTTCCTCATTTCCGCTGTCTGCATCACTTTCACTTTCAGCTGAACTTGCTCTGGTGAATCTTCTTCAGCTTTTTAGGCGTTGGAGTGCTTTCTTTCTTCTAGAGGACTCTCCTAGCCTTTCCATGTTGATCTCATGGGTCATGAGGGACCCAATGAGCTTTTCTACAGACATTCTCTTCAGGTCATTAGCTTCTTCTATGCTGTGACCTTTGGGGTCCATGAGGACGGTAAGGATCTAAGTATCTTCCTCACCATGTCTCCCATCTCATAGGTTTTCCCAGCTAGCCATTTGTGATGTCAGTGAACCGCTGAACATTTGAGTTATGGACTCACTTGACTGCATCTGAAATCTTCATATTGAGTGACAAAATGTCGATTCTTGTTTCCTTACTTTGTCTGTGCCTTCATAAGTAATCCTGAGCTTTCCCACATTTCCATTGAGGATTTGCAGGCTGAGACTCTGTTGAACTCCTTCTTACTTAGAGCACAGCATAAGATGCTCTTTGCTTTGCAATTCAGGGAAATCTTCCTTCTGTCATCATCTGTCCATTGAGCTTTCTCATTTGTGACTAACAATCACCTTCTTCTACTATGGACCAAATTTGGATAGTCGTTCCCTTGTAGAAAGTATTCCATTCTGGTCTTCCAGTAAGGATAATCTTCACCATCGAAGAGGGGGTCGGTTGACAGACTGACCTTCAAAGTTACCTTGGGCTGCCATGGATCTTTACTCTTCAGATCGTTGGATCCTTTCTTTGTCGAAGAGACTCGCTCTGATACCACTTGTTGCCCAGTTGACGAGCCCAGAGGGGGGGTGAATGGGTCTTTAAAATTAATCTAGAAGATACCTGTAACTAAAAACATTCACACAAACATTCTTCGAAGTAGGTTAGTGACTGTTAGTCTAAATATCAAACACACAAGAAGACAATCACACAACACAAGGATTATCCTGGTTCGGACCTCCTTTCCTTAGGAGTCCTACGTCCAGTCCCTGAGCAACAACTCAGGATTTCACTAACTAGGGTACAGTCCCCCTAAGGACGCTACAACACCCCCAGCTCAGTTGGTCTTCCTTCACACCCGAAGGGAACAACACCCTGGATACCACACCAGGTCTTCCTTCACACCGAAGGGAACAACACCCTGGATACCACACACCAGGTCTTCCTTCACACCGAAGGAACAACACCCTGGATACCACCCAGGTCTTCCTTCACAACCGAAGGGAACAACACCCTGGATTCCATACCAGGTCTTCCTTCACAACCGAAGGGACAACACAAAGAATGAATGAAATTCAAGCCCCTAATCAAGCTTTTGACAAGCAAGGATCTGAAGCAACTAGAACTGAGAGCAAAGATCTAAACAAGACACACTCTCAGAACTACTCAGGCTCTCTCAAGATTTTCACAAACTAGTGGAGAGCAAAAGAGCAAAAGCTAAATGGAATGAAGTTCTTGGCTCTGGACTACTTCTTCAGAAGAATTTGAATGCTTGAATGTGCGATCTCTATCTTGCTTCTGTTCTTCTGTCTTGAATTTATATCTTCAATTTGAAATCTGGACGTTGAAGTGTCCGTTGTCTCTCTTTTGAGTAGTCGTTAGACTGAATGACATCTGGAGTCTTGGAAGCTTCCAATCAACAGTCTTTTGATCACTTGAGCACGCAAAGAGATGAGATCTTCAGAAATCCGTTGGCTTCTATTTTGTTTAACGTTGTACCATGAAGCTAGTTCAGAGGTCTGCACAAATGTCAACTCAATAGCAGACAGCTAAGCTGTCTCTGATGTCAGTCAACGTCAGTAGCATAGACATGAAAATAGTAATGCAAAATAGCTTAAGTCTAAAAGACGTAATCAGAGTAGGACGATAAAGGATGATATGGTCTGCATGCATGCAGAGATACGTTCAGATCTCATAAATGCAAAAGCGTCAGAGAGATGTCTACATGGACTTTGACTAGTCAACGCTTTTAAGATGAATAAGATATCAAGATATGAAATCGATGGCTATATGACTTATGAAATCGTTATGAGTCATAGCAATCGTTATGTGACAGAAGATATATCATGAACACTTAATGAATCGTTGCCAAAGCAAATCGTATGAATACTTATCAAGTCGTTATAACTCTAAAGAAATCGTTATGGTACTTATGAAGTCGTTACTAGGCAAGTCGTTGCGAGTTCTAAAGAAATCGTTGCGATACTATAGAGTCGTTATGACAGGCAAGTCGTTATGAGCTCTAAAGAATCGTTACGGTAACTTATAGAGTCGTTGTGACGAGCAAGTCGTTACGAGCTCTAAAAAATCGTTATGGTAACTTATGAAATCGTTACAACAAGCAAGTCGTTGTGCTTTCTAAAGAAATCGTTACGGTAACTTATGAAATCGTTACAACATCAAGTCGTAGGCTTTCTAAAGAAATCGTTGCGATAACTTATAGAGTCGTTATGACAGCAAGTCGTTACGGGCTCTAAAGAAATCGTTACGGTAACTTATAGAGTCGTTGTGACGAGCAAGTCGTTACGAGCTCTAAAAAGAAATCGTTACGGTAACTTATAGAGTCGTTGTGACATTGACTTGTTTGAAACACTTTTCAGTCTTATAAGGAAATCGTTGCGATCACTTATAGAATCGTTACGGCATCGATTTGTTTGAAACAACATGACTTTTCAGCCAGAAAGAAATCGTTATGATAATTCTATTGAAATCGATATGCTTATAAAGAAATCGTTATGGCCTTCAATAGAAGTCGATATGGATTTAGAGAAATATCATGTTGAAAAGATTAAGCTTCAGAGAAGTAATGCATACCTTTATTGGCTTGTTTGACCTTGGTATTTTTCCTGTGCTTAAGACTTATGAAATATTCATTAGATATAATTGATAAACTTTTGTTTGGTTTTGTTAATCATCAATATATATATATTGTAATTAATTAAATTACATGGGGATAGACGGTCATCAGTTCCGGAGTACACAACTTGTGTATCTACGTCCACCGTCCACACACACACGCAGAAAGACGCTTATCAGCAAGTTCACTGTCGCTACAAACCCCACACACAACTCAGTCGTCTGTGTAAACCACATCATAACACATACACACTTGAATCAAGCACAAGGACCTTTGACTCACAACGCACATACACAATATGAAAAACAGAGATAAAGAAGAGTTCAGAGTTGAGATTTCAAATCTTGATGTGGAACTCTTCAGATGATCGTCCCGATGTGCTTCAAGCTTCGTCTTGACAGGTATCAGTTGATGGAGAAGCTTGAGAGATGGACAATCTGGTGTTGGGTTTTCATTCTAATGTTTTTAACAACATGTTTTTGATGATAAATAAGTTTAATTGATGTTTGATACATGACAAAGAACTTGATACAATACTTGGTTATCTATGTATTCATTATACTTGAATATACATGTTTATCATGTAGTACAAATGCATAAAGCCAAGCTCTCACAAAACAAGTGAAAAGATCACAAAAGCAAGGAACTAGGTCACCTGTCGACAGACCCCAATGTACCTGTCGACAGATTGCACAGGTGTGATCAGCCAGAAGACACAAGCTCAGAAAACCCCATCTGTCGACAGATGCCAAGTCGACTGTCGACAGATCCCCCGACCTGAACTTCCAGACATCTGTCTTTTACACAATTGCAGATATCTGTCAACAGATGCCCATCGACTGTCGACAGATTGCATAGAACCAAGTTCCAGCCTTCTGGCATTTGCAAAACTGTTCTGCCTGTCGAAAGATGTACCCAGACCTGTCGACAGACGAAGAGATCTTCAAATACGGAAAGTTTCCAGTTGTCGTAGATGGTGTTTCTTTCTACCACGACTCCCATATGTAAACACCACAATATAAGCAACTTTTGTCAAGTGGATCTCGTACAGAAGTAGCCTCCAACCAAGAACCCTAAAACTCTCAAGAGAAGACCTGTCTGCTGCTCTGCTTCAACCTACCGCCCAGAACCGAGAAGAGAAGTCTTCCCAGCGGAGGTGAAGCCTAAACTTTTATGGATTCAAGTATCTTCATCAAAGTGTGGTCATCAAGACGAAGCTTGAAGTCCAGTCAGACGTTCACAGAAGAGTTTACAATCTGGATTTGTTCTTCAACTCTAAAACTCTTCTCTGTTCTACTTTTACAAATCCGTGTGTGTGTTGTGGTGTCTCAAGTAGTCCTTGTGCTTGATTCAGTGTGTGGTGTTGATCTGATCGTGGTTGCACATTAGATACACGTGTGTGTGAGTTGTAGTTGTTGAACTATCTCATAAGCAGGTTGCTCTGCGTGTGTGTGTGGCCCGTGGATGTAGGATACACAAGTTGTGTACTCCGAACCACATAAATCGTCGTGTCTTATGGTTTGCACGAGTTTACGATAGATGTTTAGTAGGCACGACATCTCTACGCACGTTCGATAATCTGTTTTCTACTTGTAATCAAGTCACACACATCCACACTTAGCTTAAAACTCTGCTATTATTTTAACAGTCAGTGTTCTTGCAAAAAGAAGGTGATAAGTGTTTTAATTGACAGTAATCTATTCAACCCCCCTTCTAGATTACCATATTGGGAATTCTGCAAACATTTCAATTTGTATCAGAGCCGAGTTTCTCCGATTTACTGTCTTATTTGTTTGATCTTACGATCAGGGGATTCACGGTCTAATGGAATCTAGCAAGGGATTCATGGCCGAGGGTCACTCAGTGACCAGGCCACCATTTTTTGATGGAACTAACTACCCTTACTGGAAAAATCGTATGCAGGTGTTCCTGAGAGCACAGAACTACGAGCTGTGGAAAATAGTCCACAAAGGCAAATATTCCCTTCCTGAGGACGAGAGTACCTGGACCAAGGACCAGATCGCGAAGGGGACACTCAACTGGAGCGCCCTCACATGATGCAGTGTGCGGTCCATCCCAACGAATACTCGAGAGTTTCCACGTGCACATCACAAAAGAGATGTGGGACAAACTCGAGCTAATTTATGAAGGTACGTCCGAGGTAAGGGAAACTAAAGCAAGCATGTTGGTTTCCGAATATGAAATGTTTAAAATGAACTCTACTGAAACCATCTCTGACATGTTTGCGAGATTCATGTTGATCATTAATGGCTTGAAAGGTCTGAAAAAGGAATATTCAGAAAGTGATTTGGTGAGGAAGATTCTTCGGTCTCTTCCATCCTCATGGAACACCAAAGCCACTGTCATTGAGGATTCCAGGACCTTTCAAAAATGAAATTTGATGAACTCAGCCACTGTCATTGAGATTCCAAGGACCTTTCAAAATGAATTGGATGAACTCATTGGCTCACTGATGACCTATGAAATCACATGAAAGAAAGGAAACTGAAGAAAATCCTAGGAAGCCACTTGCCTTGAAGGCTTCCAGGAAAATTCCTCACCTTCCAAAAAGGAGGTCATTCAGAAAAGTGATGAGTTTGAATCGTCTAGTGAGAGTGAAATGACGAAATGGCCATGCTCACTAGGCAATTCAAGAAATTCCTGAAATACAAGAGAGAGGTACAGTAACTCTAAACCTTTCCAAAAGAAAGAATTTTCCAATAAGTTTGATACTAACAAAAAATCTGAGATTGTGTGTTACGAGTGCAAGAAGCAAGGGCACATGAGAGGAGAGTGCCCCGCTCAAGAAGAAGCTGAAGAAGGACAAGTTCACGTTCAAGAAAGCCAAGGCAATGCTGGCCACTTGGAGCGATGAAGATGAGGACGACAACAATCAAGCTACCTCCGGAGATGATGAAGTCCACTGTCTCATGGCGAGAAGTGAGGACTCAATGAGGTAAGCTCTTCCTTTGAAAGCTATTCATTTGATGAATGGGAAGAGGCTTATATTGTTAGTTTGAAAAATTTTGTGAACTTAAATCTGAAAACAAGGCACTCAAAAAGAAAGTTAACTCTCTTGCTAACAACACACAAAATGAACAAGTTGCATCATTACTAAAGACATTGAAATGAAGGATTGATGAGGAAGCTCACCATGAGGAGATGGATAGCCTGAAACTTAAACTTCAAGAAGTTCAAAAGGAAAAAGATGATTTAATGAACTCCTTTGAAACTCTTCAAGGTGAGCATGATAAACTGAAAGAAATTGGAAAAGACTGAAGAAAACTTAAGGGCAAATCTGAAGACTTGTCAGGTTTGTTAAGTGAAACAAAACCTTCATGCATCTTGGGTCAAATGTTTTTGTTTCAAAACATGGGCTTGGGTACCAACCAGTAAAACAAAAGAAAATTGGAGAAAATTTGATAACTTTTTTGTTGAATCAAGCCCAAGCACAAGTAAGTATACCCCCACAAAGAATAGCAAAACCCAAGTTAAGGGTAAGCAACCCCAAAACAAGGCAAAGAAGCCAATGCTGGCACAATTCCAGATCTGTCAACAGCCCCAAAGAGAGCTGTCGACAGGTCTGGAAATCAAGCCCAAAGGAAAACAACAAAGCAACAGAAAAGAAAAATGCCAATGCATGCTCAAAGAATGTCAAGCCCAATATTGTTAAGAAACCATCTTCATGCAAAATCTGTAAAAAGATTGGGCACATTGAAAAACAATGCTGGAACAATCCACACAATCAAAAAATCAAACAACATTTGGATTCCAAAGCATTTACTGTTTGGCATGAATGATACCTTGGCACCCAAAGTAATTTGGGTACCAAAACCTCTTGTCTAATCCACATGTGCAGGAATGCCTAGCAGCCCATAATCAAAACAATGGTACTTGGATAGCGGCTGCTCGAGGCACATGACGGGTGACAAAGGAAATTTGTATGCTCGTGGAAAAAGACGGAGGTCAAGTCATATTCAGGTAACAACAAAGGCCAGATCATCGGCTCAGGTAAGGTCAATAAGTTTGCCTCTAACTCAATAGACCATGTGTTGCTTGTTGATGGCCTCACCACAATTTGCTTAGCATAAGTCAATTGTGTGATAAGGGTCATAAAATTGTCTTTGAGTCTGATTCATGTCAAATTCTTGATAAAGAAATACGAAGTCTGAAGTTTTCTGGAAAAAGGATAAATAACCTATATGGTTGACTTAGATGATCCAGAAAATAATGATTTGTGTCTTGTAGCAAACAAACAGAACGAGCTTACATTGTGGCATCGGGCTTGGTCATGCTAGTTATAATGTGTTGCACAAGATCATGAGGTTCAAACTGGTAAGTGGACTTCCTGAAATTCATTCAATAAAAATGAAAATTTTGTGATGCATGTGCACAGGGAAACAAAACCTAGAAATCCTTCAAATCAAAGCACCGGTGAGTACTTCTAAAGCTTATGAACTGTTGCACATGGACCTATTTAGATCTACGAGAACACTAAGTCTCAATGGCAAGCGTTATGGTTTTGTCATTGTAGATGATTTCTCTAGGTTCACTTGGTGAAATTTCTGGCTCACAAGAATGAAGCACTGAATGTTTTTGAAGACTTTTCATAAAATTGAGCATGGAAATGTCAACAAAATATGCTCCATCCGCACTGATCACGGGGGAGAATTTGACAACTACTCCTTCACTGATTTTTGCAGGAACCAAGGTATAGAACACTTGTTTTCCTCCCAAGAACTCCAGAACAAAATGGGGTTGTGGAGAGGAAGAATAGAACCTTGGTGGAGATGGCTCGCATGCTTCTGGTTGAGAATCAACTAGCAAGAACCTTTTGGGCAGAAGCGGTAAACACGTCATGCTACATTCTTAATAGAGCCATGGTAAGACCAGTATTCAGAAAACTCCCTACGAACTTATGAAAGGTAAGAACCCACCAATTGGGTATTTCAGAGTTTTTGGTTCAAAGGTGTTAATACATAACAATGATAAATATGATCTGGACAAGTTTGAAGCCAAAAGCGATCAAGGTATTTTTCTTGGATACTCAGAACACTCTAGAGCCTATAGGGTGTTTAATCTGAAAACTAGAACTGTGGAAGAAACTCCTCATGTAATTTTTGATGAATCTCAAATCAAGCCTAACATTGCAAATGCTTACAGGTTTGATGAAACTGAAGGAACAACCCTTGAGGAACTACAAAGAAAAGGAAAAGGAAAAAAAATTCTCAAGTTGTTTCAAAATCAAAGAGGGATTCCTTCGCAGGTATGATGATGAAGATGACATTCTTTTGTTCAGAAATCAAGAAGATGTACCTGAAAAAGATCCACAAGAGGAGAACCTCAAATTGAACCACCTCAAGCACTTCCTCCTCCAGAACAACCTCCTCAAATGCAAGATCTACCCGGGCCTTCAACAGTCACAATGTGAGGTACTCTAAAGATCACCCCCTTGAGAATGTGATAGGAGACTTAATGAGTCGGTTCAAACTAGATCTAAGTTAATCAAATAGTTGAACAGGACCATTTAGCTTTTGTCTCTCAAGTGGAACCAAAGAATGTTGAAGAAGCCTTAAAAGAAGATTCATGGATTGATGCTATGCATGAGGAGCTTGGACAATTTCAAAGAAATAATGTCTGGAGTTTAGTTCCTAAAACCCTGAAATGTCTGTCATAGGTACAAGATGGGTTTTTAGAAACAAACTCAATGAAGAGGGTAAAGTGGTGAGAAACAAGGCTAGATTGGTTGCAAAGGGATATAATCAGGAGTTTGGTGTGGACTTTGAAGAATCCTTTGCACCTGTAGCTAGGCTAGAAGCAGTTAGAATCTTGTTAGCATATGCATGCTCAAACAAGTTTAAATTGTTTCAAATGGATGTCAAAACTGCCTTCTTGATGGCTACATAAAAGAGGAAGTCTATGTCTCTCAACCACCTGGCTTTGAAGATCATGATAAACCTAACCTTGTTTATAAACTGCACAAGGCTCTTATGGTTTGAAACAGACACCCCGAGCTTGGTACGACAGACTAAGCACGTTTCTGGTAAGCAAAAACTACTCAAGAGGTAAAGTAGACCAAACTCTCTTTACAAAGAAAGTTCACACACATCATTGTTGTTCAAGTTTATGTGGACGACATCATTTTTGGATCTACTAACCCTTCACTGTGTGAGGAATTTTCCAAACACATGCACAGTGAATTTGAGATGAGTCTAATGGGGGAGCTTCAATTCTTTCTTGGTTTGCAGGTCAAGCAAATGGAGGATGGCTTCTTCATAACCAAGAAAAATATGTCAAAGAGTACTAAAAGGTTTCAGTTTGAACAAACAAAGCCTGCCTCAACCCCATGAGCACAAGTATAAAACTGGAAAAAGATGAGAAAGGTAAATCGGTAGATGCCAAACAATTCCGAGGTATGATTGGCTCACTCCTTATCTTACTGCAAGTAGACCGGACATTCAGTTCAGATTTTGCCTTTGTGCTAGATACCAATCTAGTCCAAAGGAAAGCCATTTAATTGCAGTTAGAGAATTTTCATATATCTCTCAGTACGTATGACTTGGGTCTTTGGTATCCAGCAGGTAGTAGCTTTGACTTGGTTTCATATTCTGATGCTGACTATGCTGGATGTAAAATAGACAGGAAAAGCACTAGTGGCTATTGCCAAATCCTTGGTGGTTGCATGGTTTCGTGGGCATCCAAGAAGCAACACTCGGTTGCACTCTCCACTGCAGAGGAAGAATATGTTGCTGCAGGGATTGTGCGGCACAAGTGTTGTGGATAAAAATCAATTGTGTGACTATAACATCGATATTGGATGCACATCTATCCTATGTGACAACACTAGTGCATCAATCTATCAAAGAATCTCATTCAACACTCTAGGACAAAACACATAGAAATTCATCACCATTTCTTGAGAGATGAGGTGCCAACAAATCCTTGGAAATTAGCTTCATACCCACTGAAAACAATTGCTGCTATCTTTACCAAACCACTGGCTGAAGATAGATTCACCACATTGAGACGGAATTAGGATTGTGCAAATTGCAATGAAACTTATCCGGATACTAAGTATTTGTCCCTTATGTGCACCAACTATGAGGTATATCAAATGGTGAATTGTAGAAGAACAAGTCATGTTTGTTTGGAAACTTTCATTATGCGTGACAAAAAACCTCCGCCACGTATCCATAGTTATGATTGCATGGAAGGGTCATTTACTTTATATAAGGAATTAGTTTCTTTTTCACTTTGCCCATTCCCTCTTCCTTTCAAAACTTGAATCTCTTCATAATCTGCTCTCATACATGAACTTGTGTACTGTTGGTTGATTTATTTGTGAAAGTGTGTTCTTGATTTCCTTGCTTGTATGTGGATACATAAGCACACACTATGGGGGAGTAAATCAGCTAGATGAGTGTTTTTAGTGAAGGAAGTCATTCATATCTCATCCATGTCAACTTCTCTCACTTATTCTATTCATTTAATCCCTCATTCAACCTTGATTCCACTCTGCACAAGCTGCTGTCGACAGCCATGAACCCCCTGTCAATAGATCAAGCTCCACAGACATCATTCTTTGAACTCTGTGTACACCTGTCGACAGATGACAACTCATCTGTCGACAGCTAGACACAATTCTGAAAACCCGTCTACTGTCTGTGCTCACCTGTCGACAGGCTCCCTCTAGCTGTCGACAGCCACCTCTTTCTTGTCAATTCATGCCTATTTCATATCAAACTCATGGCAGTTTCATGTCCTTCATCTAAGATGTTTTATGGGTGTTTATACATGTTTGACTCCATCATATCACATGATATTGATGTTATTCCCTAAACCACCATGATTTGGACATACTACTCATGCACGGGTTTAGGTTACATCATTTTGAAAACATTGAACCATCGTAGAGGATAAACACCTAACTCTATTGAATATTTCCTTGTAGGCAACACTATTCTCAAGTAACTTGAAAAGTCTTATGGTCATTGAACTTTATGTCTAATACTGACTGCTAATCATATACATTCTTTGTTCTGAAATTTAATCTAAATTGGAGAAAGCTACCTATTTCTGAAAAACACCAAAAAATAGACAAAAGTCAATCTACAATTGGGTAAAAGGTAGAGCAATGATGTGTATTACTGAGTAACTGGGGAGATGGGCATCACAAATGTCTGCCCTCGCATCAAAAAGCAATCTCATCAACTCTATACAACGGTATGATGGACACTTCCACTGAGTAACTGGGGGTACGGCACTTTTCATGTCTATCATCACGTCAAAAGGTAGAAGTTATCTTCAATACCACTTTTCCCATTGCATTCATTTGTTGCAAGCAAAAAAAAAAAAATTTGAAATAGAGTGAAGCCTCCACAGTGTCTCAAATCACGAGGTCATTTAGTGTCTATGGTTATCAAGAAGTTTGGGCATTCATTTCAATCATCATTTGATCATCATCAAACTAAGGATAGTGTTGGTCTACAATGTCCTTATACAACAACAAGGGTATTGGTGTCTTTTCTCTCTAAGACCGTAAGGTGTTCTCTTAATGCTCTAATTTGAAACTCCTTAGGTTATGTCTAAACCATTTAGGTAAATGGGAGGGCCTTAATATCCATGTCTATGGTGGGTTCCAATGTGTGTATACCCATTTTACACCTTATTTATACAATGTGTAACCATTGCTCACATTTCTCCTTGAAAATTCACACAAAAAAATTTTCTGACAGATCCCCTGGCGTCTGTCCACAGCCACGGCAGACCCGATTTGGGAAAGCCAACGGGCACGCCGTTTGGGGACGGATTGGTGGGACCCTTGCCTCTAAACTTCCATCCACCCTCTTTAAAAAGGCAATCACGTCCCTTTCTTCTTCCCCACCTTCAAATCCCTCTCTTTCCTCTCCAAACCGAGCCCCTGCTTCCTTTGGATGCAAACCCTACCTCTCATCTCTCCTGTCATATCTCTACAGTGGGCCTCTTTTCTTGATCCTCCCTCTTTGCATTGCCTTCCACACCTCCTCCATCACTCTCCAGGCTCCCAGGCAAAGAAACTGGCATCTCACCGCCGTCCCTCCTCATCTCGAGCCGGCGACGACGACCGGGCTACTGCTGAGCGCCGCACGAAGCTTCGGGATGACTGTTTTGCCCGAACTTGTGGTTCCTCCCCGTCTCCATCTCACTCATTCTAAGGGGTCATTCAGAAAGTTTGTTCAGCCTAGGTATGTCAATTTTGAGTCCTTGGCAGATCTCTTTCCCAACCTCCAACCTCTATTTGACACTCAGGGTGGACGTCCTTTCTCTACAGTCACACGGCTTATTCTCCCACTGCCGTTCGTGACTTCTTCAATCATCTTGGCTTCTCTCAGGACAAGCATTTCTACACAACTGTGAAAGGCACCACTTTCCAACTCACTGCCAACCTCATTAGCACGGCCCTTCAAATCCCCAACTCTAGAACCGACATCCTCACCCATACTCCGGATGCTTCTGTGTACTATCACCTCCTCACTCTTGAAGAATATGGTGGCACAAAGAAGATTGCCAAATTGAATGCCAATTCCTTCCCTCCATTGAACCGGATGATCCATCACATCTTCACAACCATGATTGCGCCAAAGCATGGAAGTCGGGAACTTGTCACCGATGTTCATAAATCACTCTTTACCTTTTTCCTCCAGTGTGAACCCATAAATCTCCCTCTTCTGATGGTTGGTCTCATCCACCAATGCTTCTACCAACCCCGGAGGTTCATGCCTTTTGTTTGTCCAATCACCTCCCTCTGAGTTCATTGGAATCGACATTCTGGACAGTGAATTATCACACTCAACTCCCGCAGTAGTTTCGATCTCACTGCTGCACATAGGATGGATACAAGCTCGTTGATGGGGTCGTCACTCGTGAGCTCAAAGGAAAGGCACCAGCTGTTGCCATGGATGTAGATCATGTGATTGATGATGATGATGCGAATGCTGCTGATGATGATGAGAAGCAGATGATGAAGACTCCTAGTCTGAGCCTCTTGATGCTCCGGAGATAATACTAGTGATGCAGATGTTGAGCCTTCTCTACGTGATCTTCTTGCTCAGATGCACTCCAGATGTCTACTGGATTTGATAAGATTCATGCACGATTGGACACAGTGGATGCTAACATGGAAGCAATGCGGACACTCAAGTCCAACTGCAGCTGCGTCTCACTAAGCTTCAGGAAAGCCGTCGGGCCGCTGCACCGCCTGGCGATGATGCTACATAGAGTTCTATGGGTCTAGGAGTCACTGTCTGTTTCTATTTTTCACATGTGTCTGTCATGTTCTGTGTTATGTTTTTCACTTCATGTTCATGTAATTTCTTTCCCTTTCATTTCAGTCATCACATTTGTGTACTGTGTATGCTTCATATCTCATCAATGAAATCACAGTTCTTTGCTATATCATTGTGTGTGACTGTTGTGAATACCTTTAGATGTTGTCAAAAGGGGGAGAAACCTCAATTGTGCACTAATTGAATAATTTTGTCATCATTAAAAGGTGGAGAATGTTGGGTTTTCATTCTAATGTTTTTAACACATGTTTTTGATGATAAATAAGTTTAATTGAGGTTTGATACTGACGAAGAACTTGATACAATACTTGGTTATCTATGTATTCATTATACTTGACATACATGTTTTTATCATGTAGGTACAAATGCATAAAGCCAAGCTCTCACAAAACAGTGAAAAGTCACAAAAGCAAGGAACTAGGCACCTGTCGACAGACCCCAATGTACCTGTCGACAGATTGCACAGGTGTGATTAGCCAGAAGACAAAGCTCAGAAAACACCATCTGTCGATAGATGCCAAGTCGACTGTCGACAGATCCCACATACCTGAACTTCCAGACATCTGTCTTTTACACAATTACAGATATCTGTCGACAGATGCCCATCGGCTGTCGACAGATTGCACAGAACCGAAGTTCCAACCTTCTGGCATTTGCAAAACTGTTCTGCCTGTCGACAGATGCACCCAGACCTGTCGACATACAAGGAGAACTTCAGATACAGAAAGTTTCCAAGTTGTCGTAGATGGTATTTCTCTCTACCACGACTCTCCATATGTAAACACCACTATATAAGCAACTTTTGTCAAGTGGATCTCGTACAAAAGCAGCCTCCAACCAAGAACCCTAAAAATCTCTCAAGAGAAGACCTTTCTGCTGCTCTGCTTCAACCTACCACCCAGAACCGAGAAGAGAAGTCTTCCAGCAGAGGTGAAGCCTAAACGTTGTGGATTCAAGTATCTTCATCAATGTGTGATCAGCAAGATGAAGCTTAAAGTCCGTTAGACGTTCACAAGAAGAGTTTACAATCTGGATTTGTTCTTCAACTCTAAAACTCTTATCTGTTCTACTTTTTACAAATTCGTGTGTCTGTTGTGGTGTCTCAAGCAGTCCTTGTGCTTGATTCATGTGTGGGTGTTGATCTGATCATGGTTGCACATCAGATAACATGTGTGTGTGAGTTGTAGTTGTTGAACTAGCTCATAAGCAGGTTGTTCTGTGTGTGCGTGTGGCCCGTGGATGTAGGATACACAAGTTTGTACTCCGAACCACGTAATCGTCGTGTCTTGTGGTTTGCACGAGTTTACGATAGATGTTTGGTAGGCACGTCATCTCTACGCACGTTTGATAATCTGTTTTCTACCTGTAATCAAGTCACACACATCCACACTTAGCTTAACTCTGCTATTGTTTTAACAGTCAGTGTTCTTGCAAAAGAAGGTGATAAGTTTTAATTGACAATAATCTATTCAACCCCCCTTCTAGATTACCATATTGGGGAATTCCGCAAACCTTTCATCTGGCTTCAATCCCGTTCAGAGAATGTCTCTTTGTTTGCCTGACGAATGGTTGAGCAGAGCAGCAGAAAGATCTTCTCTCTTGAGACTTTGCTTAGGGTTTTGTGTTGTGGCTGCTTCTGTACGAAAATAACTCCAAAGAGTTCCTTTTATATGGGTGTTCAAGTATGGAGAGTCGTGGTAAAAGGAAACACCCAGTCGGAAACATATGGAGATCTCGTATTGAGATTTTCTCTTCGTCTGTCGACATCAAGGAATGCATCTATCAACAGATGTAAACAGACTTGCAAAAGGCAGAAGGCTGGCTTTTCGGAGGCAGTTCCCTCTGTGTATCTGTCGACAGCGACTTGAGTCTGTCGACAAGCACCCTTTGCCAGGAGCCTGTTTGTTCTGTCTGTGCAGATCTGTCGACAGGCATCAGTGGGGCTATCGACAGGTACATCTTGCCAGTACCCTATAGATCTATCTATGTAGGGCTGTCGACAGGCATCTTTTTGGGCTGTCGACAGGTACTTGTCTTTAGTGCTTTTCTTGATCTTTTGCTCTTGTTTTGGTACATTATCTTTCATGCAATCTCACCTACATTTAAGAGCATTGTTGTGAGATAATATGAATATTTAGATGATCAAATTAAACATGTGATTCTTGATTAACATTTGCTTGACTTGTCATTCTTTAATGTTTCACACATACATATCACATGAAATTGTATTGTTCATGAAATGCTCATTGATTGCTCATCACCAAAAACGACATCTCAAATATAAATCCATGTAAACCCACAAAGACAAGGTAAATAATTAGGAAGTCTCCCTACCAACTAAACGAGCCTGAAGAATGCCAGACACCCACGTCGCCAGCATGTCCATGCTCCGGACGCCATCCTCACGTGGATCCTGCGCCGCACGACCACCACGAAGTCGAATCACCTGAAAACCCTCAGCAGCCTCCCCCGTTTCGCCTGGACAGAGCTTCCTCTGCTCTGTCTGAGCGAAACAGAGCATTTAAGTCCACATTCAAAATCGCGACGTGATCAGACGTCGCGTTTAAGACTTAAATGCGACAACCCTAACCGTCGCCAATCGAACTAGGTGTGCATGCGTCACAAAGGTGGTTTTGTGAATCGCGACATATTAAGCCGTCGCGTTTCAAAATTCGACAACATGTCCCGTCGCATTCACAACCAGTGAACCTGTGGGCTAAATGGGCTGAGAGCTAAGCCCACAATGTCCACACAACGCACGAAAACTCGAATAAGGCCCAATGACCACCTCTTGGTCAAGAGCACCACACTTGTAACCCGTTAAACCGGATCCGAACGATTGTGTCACTACATCACTGATACGTAACCAACATGTACCTCCTGCAGCTCACATAGAGAGCGAGATAGATGAGGAGGCAGATGATTATTTTGATCATGATGATCATATCTCTTGATTTCCTTCTCATTCTATTGCACTTTGACATTCTCTGACTTTTGGATATTTTGATAATATTACTTCTACATTATTTTTTATGTATATTTGATAAATTATGCATGTGATTGAACGATCAAGCGAGCCTATGTGGTGGCTCATATGTGTGTGATTGAATGATCCAGTGAGTCTGGGTGGTGGTTCATATGTGTGTGATTGAATGATCAGCGAGTCTGGGTGGTGGCTCATTATGTACGCACAGGCTGTGATGATAAAAATCATATAAATATATATATATATATATTTTTTGGGTAAGAACATGTTAGCGGCTGTACAACCGCTGGCAAAAGGGCATACCTTAGCGGCTACTAACCGTTGACAAAAACAAGGCATATTGTCGAGGCTATAAACTGCAAATAAAAACTTTAAGGCAGAAGTTGAAGCTGTTGACAAAAGAGTGATATGTCAACGGTCGGAAGTCGCGGCCATAAAGCCATAACGGCCGCGCTTATAGCTACTGCCATAGAAGATATGTCTGTAGCTTTTGTCACGGACAAAGTTGGAAATGGCTTCAGCTACTTTGACCGCTGGCACTACTTGTGTCAGCGGGCTCCTGTAGCTTCGGACAGATCCAACATATGTCTGCGGCGTCCGATAACTGTTGACATAAGATCTTTGTCCACGAATTTTTTTGCAACGGCTCTGTCAGTGCCTTCACAGTCGCTGACATAATAATATGTCAGCGATTTATTGGTTTTGACAACGGCTCCAAGCGGCTGACATATGTTGTTCTTCTATAGTGTTTGTTCCATTATGCACTGTATAGATCAAATAATCTTTCATCCAATTTCTAGCTTGAAAATTTCCCTTCCAGGCAATTGAGTGATATGGTTTAATTTGGCATTCCAGACGTTGATCTTAGAAAGATATTTGGCTTTAACACATCTCACCCATAGACTAGGATCATTAATGTGGTGGCTGTTTTCTGCCACCTAAGCCCATTGCGTCAAGGCCCATCAGCGCCTTCCTTTTGACGTGGCCTCCTCGCACGGTCCCACGCCTCCGTACGGATCGGAGGAAAGGGGACCCACGCGCCAGCCACCCTTAGCGAAGCGTTGCCGAACTTGTTAGCGGGTGGCTTCCGAATAGGGATCTTAATCCTGCTGCGTGGAACAACCCTGGATATCACCGAATAGCACGTTCGAGCCCCCATGCGGGTCACCTGCTCGGAAGGTGTGTCCAGAGGCTGCCGAGCAGGTTCTCTGGCTTACGTCGCGGTTATAACCGCCCCAGGCCACGCGCTCCATCATCAAGAGGCACGAACTGCCTGGCATCCCAACGGGCACCTGAGCGCATAACTCCTTTCGTTATGCGCACCCATCAAGGCGCCTTTTCAGGCACGATCTACCAACGTTACACACGTTCGCCTTGATACCAACGCCTATAAAAACACAGGTACAAGACCATGCACTGGTACGTTCTCTCTCACGCGAACATTCTCTCATACTCCGAAACCCCCTGCCTTGCAAGCCTGGTACTGACTTAGGCATCGGAGGGTTACCCCGGTCTTCACCGGGCCCCCTGATCCAGTTCTGGTTTTGCAGGCTCTCGTCCACCCGGCATTCATCTTCCCCATCTTCTCTAGTGGAGGCCCGTTTGGCTCCGGCCCAAACAGGATTACACTACCACATTGGCGCCGTCTGGGGAAGCGACGTAGCCATGGCTCGCGGACGATCCTCGTACCAGAATGTGGGGAGCAAGGCAACGAGATCCCGTCAGTCACGAGGTGACTCTCTCCGGCGATCCCCCCCTGTTGACGTCGCCATCGCCCCTCCAGGCGTTAATAACGACGTCCCTGCACCAGTTGCCGCCGCGCCGGCAACAGCCCTCGAAGTGGCAGAACTTCAGGGGCAAATGCAGTAGTTGACAGGTGTCTGCCTCGCCCTGTAGGCTCAGCTGGCTGGACCACCACCCCTGGCGCGGTTCCTCTGTCATGAGAGCGGCAGGCGGAGTCGTCGCATTGACGCTCTCGCGTCCTCCGGCGCCTCAGGAGCAGCAGGCAGACTCGCTGCGCCGATCGCATAGAGCCCCGTCCGAGGAGTGGGTGCCGGAGCGCCGCGGGCGTTCGCCCCGTCGCTTTGTCGCCTCCCCCCATCCGCCACGATCGGTCGTGGGAGGCAACTCCCACGCATCCGGACGAGGGGGTCCCGCCAACTCCGAACAGGAGCTCGCCAGGCGCTTGCGGCGTGTGGTCGACCTCGAGCGCCGCGTGAACGCGATGGTTCAGCGTGCGGAGGGGAAAGCTCCAGTGGAAGACGACTTGGACTTCCGCTCCCCTTTCAGCAGGGAGATCGTGGAAGCTCAGGTCCCTTCCAAGCTCCCCCTGCCCACCATCGCGCTCTATGATGGCACTACCGACCCGGCCGACCATATCCACGGCTTCGAGTCGCACATGGTGTTCCACGGAGCATCAGATGCGGCCAAGTGCAGGGCTTTCCCTGCAACTCTCAAGGAGACCGCTAGGGCCTGGTTCGAGACCCTTCTGGTGGGCTCCATCACCTCCTTCTGCCAACTGAAGAAGTCCTTTCGGGACAACTTCCTTGGTGGAAGGTCGCAGCCGCGAACGGCGGCTTCTCTCCTAGCCGTGCGCCAGAAGAAGGGCGAGGCATTCTGGGACTTCGTTAAGAGGTTCCGAACAGAGGCGCTTCGCATCTCAAGCCTGGACGTCCCTCTGGCAACCAGTGCCCTTATTCAGGGCACCCGCGACGGCTTTTTGCAGAGGACCCTCGGCGTCCAGCAGCCCGCTACCCTCGCCGAGCTGCTCTCCATCGCACAGCGCCACGCGGCTTGCGAGGAGAGCCTAGCAGCGAGTAGGGCCGAACAGGGGGAGCAGTCGGATAAGAAGCGGCCTTCCGACAACGGTTCTGACCGAGATCGGAAGAAGGGACGACGCAATGGTGATTCTCCGCGTCGTCCGCGCCCCTTCACCAACTACACCCCCCTCACCGTGGCACCCGAACAGATCCTGGCAGAGATCAGGAACGAAGTATTTGTTCGGTGGCCATAGAGGATGCGCTCCGACCCCCGGAAGCATGATCAGAACAAGTACTGTCGCTTCCATCGCGACCACGGCCACGACACCTCCGAGTGCCGCCAGCTTAAGGACGAAATCGAAGACCTTATCAAGCGCGGCTACCTTGGACGGTTCGTGCACCGGAATGAAGAGTGCCCCAGACGCCGAGAGCGTACTCCCGAGCATCCGATCAACAATGAGCCCAATGGGTAGGAGATCAACATGATCGCGGGAGGCTTCGGCGCAGGCGGAGAAAGCACTCGAAGCCGACGCGACTACGCAAGGCGAGTGCATGTCGTAGATAGGCCTTCGGCACCTCGGCCGGCTCCATATCCCGCCAGTCCTGCACGCGCACAGCCCGAGGAGGCTATAACCTTCTCGGACGAAGATCTTGTAGGGGTTACGACCCCACACACCGATGCGTTGGTCATTTCGGCCACCATCAACACTGTAATGTGCTCCGGATTCTGGTAGATAATGGAAGCGCCCCGATGTCTTGGCTTACGACTGTTTTGTCCTCATGGGCCTGAGAACCGATCAACTCATTCCTGTAAACTCGCCTTTATTCGGCTTTTCGGGAGTTTCGGTCTAGCCCATGGGAAGGGTTCGCCTCCCGATCACCTTAGGGACGGCTCCAAGGGTTGTGACCAAGATCGTTGACTTCTTGGTCATCAACAGCATGCCTGGATACAATGCCATCCTCGGCAGAGGTCTGATCGGGCATATAAAGGTAGTACCTTCGTCACTCCATCAGAAGATGAAGTTCCCTACTCCGAGCGGAGTTGGCGAAGTGCTCGGGTGTCAGCGCGAGTCTCGCCGTTGCTATGTCCTCTCCTTAAGGGACAAGCAACCATTCGCTGATCCAACCCCTCCAACGACCGATCAACCTTCCACCAGCCGAGGAATGCCTACTGAAGATTTAATCCCCCAGGTGGATGATGACCCCGAACACGTCCTATACATCGGCGCCTTGTTGGCAGAGGCCGAGCAGCAGCGCTATACAGCCTTCCTGCTGGCCTATTTGGACGTGTTCGCCTGGTCTGATGATGAGCTTCCGGCATTCCCCCGGAAGTCATGGTGCATCGCCTCCGTCTGGATCCCCGGATTCCACCAGTTCAGTAAAGGAGGCGACCTGTGAACCGAGAACGGCAGACCGTGATTCAGGATCACGTAGTCAAAAGCCGAACTGTTGGGCTCCTCCGAGAAGCCCAATACCCAAGGTGGATCTCCAACGTTGTCCTCGTACGCAAGGCCAACGGTAAATGGCGTGTGTGCGTTGATTACAAAGATCTCAATAAAGCAACGCCGAAGGACAACTTCCCTCTACCGCGCATTGACCAGCTGGTGGATGCTACTTCCGGTCACGAGCTTCTCAGCTTTTTGGATGCCTACTCTGGTTACCACCAGATCAGTATGCATCCCTCGGATCAAGACGCCACGACGTTCGTCACAGACCTAGGCTTATACTATTTTACCAGAATGCCTTTCGGCCTAAAGAACGCGGGCGCAACTTACCAGCGGCTGGTCAACAGATGTTCGAGCAGCAGATCGGGTGCAACATGGAGGTCTATGTGGATGACATGCTGGTCAAAATGTTTCCGAGCATTGACCACATTACTGACCTACAGGAAACTTTCGCAACTCTGTGAAAGTACAATATGATGCTCAACCCTGCCAAGTGCGCGTTTGGTGTTCGGTCGGGCAAGTTCCTCGGTTTCCTCGTGTCAAACAGAGGAATAGAGGCAAACCCGGAGAAAATCCAAGCCGTGCTTGAGATGAGCAGTCCGAAGACAGTGCGCGACGTCCAACGTCTGACACGGCGTCTTGCGGCACTGAACTGGTTCATGTCCCGAGCAGCAGAAGAAGTTTTAACTTCTTCAAGTTGCTCCGAGGCCCTAAAAGCGCCACGAAGCAAGGGGGGCAAGTACGGTGGACTGACGATGCAAGGCTTCCTTCACCGAGCTGAAGGCATATTTGGCAGCCCCTCCTGTTCTCTCAAAGCCTGTGCTCGGGGAGCCTCTGTTCATGTACCTTTCGGTTACCGAACACTCCATCAGCGCAGTCTTGATCAGAGAAGTAGGAGCGGCGCAACATCCCGTATACTACATCAACAGGGTCCTCCAAGAAGCCGAAAGGAGTACCCCAGAGCAGAAAAACTCGCCCTTGATCTCGTCACGGCTGCTCGGAAGCTTAGGCCCTATTTTCAGGCCCATTCCGTCATGGTTCTAACCGATCAGCCGCTGAAATCCATCCTTCAGTGGCCGGAGGCTTCCGGCAGACTAGTTAAGTGGGCGATAGAGCTTGGTGAGTTCAACATCAGCTTTCGACCGAGGACGACGGTCAAGCGCAGGCGCTAGCAGACTTCGTGGCGGAATGTACTCTCCCGGCCGAGCAGGATCCACCGTTGGCAGACGAACCCCCGTGGGAGCTCTACGTCGACGGATCCTCTTGCATCACAGGGAGTGGAGCTGGTTTGGTCCTCACCTCCCCGGAGGGGTTAGTGTTCCAATACGCCCTCTGTTTCCGCTTTCCGGCCTCCAACAACGCAGCCGAGTACGAAGCTTTACTGTCCGGTATCCTCATGGCTAGGCACCTTGGAGCCGTTTGGCTTAGAGTCTTTAGTGACTCCCAATTGGTTGCCAGCCAGGTGAGCGGTAGTTCGGAGCGAGGGAACCCCGCATGGCTCAATACGTCCAACAGGTCAAGAGCCAAGCATAGGGCCTCATATACTTCGAAGTTATACATGTTCCATGGGAGCAGAATGCGCAAGCTGATGCACTGGCCAAACTGGCATCTTCAGGTGACATCACCCCTTCCCGCTCCGTGTTTATTGAAGAGCTCGCCTTACCGAGCACGTAGGTAGATGTAGCAGCCATAGAAACGGGCCCACCAACTCCGAGTTGGGTGGACCCTCCTTGGCTTACTTACTCCGGGTGCTTCCGCCCGAACAGGGCGAAGCTCGGAGAATCAGGATGTGTTCTCAGCATTTCACCCTGTAGAAGGCAAGCTGTACCGACGGTCCCTTTTAAGACCTCTTCTGCGTTGCCTCAACCCTGAGGAGGCCCTTGTGGCCACAGAAGAAGTCCACGAGGGGCTGTGCGGAGCCACCTGGGGGGCAGAACGCTAGCGCGCAGCATTATCTGAGCAGGGTTCTGGTGGCCTTCTCTTCAGAAGGATTGCATGTCCTTCGTCAGGAAATCCCAAATGCCAAAAGTTCGGGGAGCTCATCAAGCAGCCTGCCGAACAGCTTCACAGCCTGTTCGAGTCGCGCCCTTTCGCCAGATGGGGCATTGATATCCTGGGTCCCTTCCCAGAGGCCCAAGGGCGGAAGAAGTTTCTGTTCGTGCCATCGACTACTTCACCAAATGGATCGAGGCCGAACCTGTTGCCACAATCACCGAACAAGCCGTATGGAAGTTCGTCTGGAAGAACCTTCTCTGCAGGTTTGGCGTCCCAAGGTGATCACCTCTGACAACGGAAAGCAGTTCGACAGTACCTTCTTCAAGCAGAAGTGTGCCGAGCTCGGATCTACAACCACTTCACCTCCGTGGCTCATCCCCAGGATAACGGTTTGATCGAAAACGCCAACCGAACACTGCTGCATGGGATCCGCACAAGAGTGGAGGCTGCAGGTGGATCATGGATTGATGAGCTCCCTAACGTCCTTTGGTGTCACCGAACGACTGCTCGGGTAGCCACAGGGGAAACACCTTTCCATTTGGCCTACAGCTCGGAAGCAGTTGTACCTCTGGAAGTAGCCCTTCCCACTATCCGAACAACCCACTTCGACGAAGCTACCATAACCGTGCTCTTCGAGAAAACTTGGACATGCTTGGCGAACGACAAAGCGACGCCAGCATTCGCCTCGTTTCTTATCAGCAATGACTCGCACAGTACTATAATGCGCGAGTTCAAGAAAGGTGGTTCAATGTGGGAGATTTGGTTTTGCACCGCTGTTCGGCTTCGGATCCCCGAAGAGCAGTCGGCAAACTTGCCATCAAATGGGAAGGACCTTATCAGGTCACCCATGTCCTCGGAAAAGGCTCTTATAAACTAACTACCCCTAGTGGCGAAGCCATACCCAGGACTTGGCATGTCTCTAATCTTAAGGCTTATCATTTATAAAAGCCTTTTTTCAGCATCCTACCTCTCTTCTCCCTACTCCTGTTGTTTCACAAGCATTTGGCATATACACCTGATCGGAACCTCCTTTACGGTTCCCAACGATCTGCGTCTTACATGCAACGCTTATGAAGCTAGCGGATTCCGATCCAAGCAGGAACAACCACAAAAGAGAGAAGATAGAGAAAGTGAAGCTATAGACAAGCTCATGAGCAGAAGATTTCATTCAAAGAAGTTTTGTGCTTACAAGCAGGCCCTTCTTGGTCGCGGTTACAAAAGAGAGTATAAGAAGGACATGGAGCAGGAGAAAACTAAGGAGCCTGTTCGGAAGGGCCAGCACCTTCATCCGAAGAAGGCATCCGCCCAGATTGGAATTGCGCGAAGCGCACATCATCCAAACGGCATCATTGGTGCGGCGCCTGCACTCCCGAACAGCAGCCTCGAAAGCTTCCCGGGCGCGCTCGAGCCAGGATAAACGCTCTCCGAACTCCCTTCTAGCGTTAAGACCTACTCTGTAGCAGCGGGCCCCATACTGCTCCAATTCCTCCTTATAGTCAGATCCGGTTTTGTAATCCGTCACGGCACGGACCCCGGCATCTGAGACCACTTTGGTCAGAGCATCCTTCTCGAACCGGGCCACGGCGACATTCAGCTCCGAGGCTTGAAGGGCAGTCTTGAGGTTCTTCACCTCCTCCTCCAAATCCGCCTCGCGAGCTTGTGTCTCACCGTGAGGTCCTTGCAGAAAGCCGACTGCGCTTCGTACAGGTATTT
Source organism: Colocasia esculenta (assembly GCA_014218235.1). NCBI lineage: Eukaryota > Viridiplantae > Streptophyta > Magnoliopsida > Alismatales > Araceae > Colocasia > Colocasia esculenta. The sequence goes on from CM024762.1 coordinate 51,346,661, forward strand.
CTGCTTCCGGACCGAGCAGCCAGAGCCTTCAGAATGCCCAGCGATGTGGATATCCCGTCCACAAGGGCCTCCAGATCAACGTCGCTTGCCACATCATCGTCTTGGTTCTCGGGATGATATTCTTCTGTTGACATCTCCGGAGTCTTCTCGGCGGGAAGGTCCTGACACCTTGCTAGGCGATCAAGGTAAGAGGCAGTCGGGCTAGGTGGCAGCTTCCTGGGCGACATTTCAACACGACGAAGCGTCGCCTCCAGCGCCGCCACCGAGGGCACCTCGGGGAGTCTTCGGTGTAGCACTTCCGTCAGAGGCCTATCGTCGTCCCCGAAGCTCTCGTCTCCAGCTGCAGCAGTGGTAGACGGGATCAGGACAACATCAATTACAAGGCCCTTCGGTTGGCCCGACCCGGAGGTCATGGCAACAGCGCTCGTCGAAGCCGAAGCTCGATCCGCCCCAACGGCCTCCTGCCTTGTTGCCAGCGCACCTCCCCACCGTCTTCGGTAGCGGATGCTGCAAAGGCTTTGCACGGCCCTCCTCGCATCTCCAGGAGCTTGAGTGCTTCCCTCCCTGAGGACAGCTGCACTCTCGCCGACTACAATATCCTCAGCAATCACCTCGGCTGCATCCTCGCCGACTACACGGCCTTCAGTGACTACTGAGGAGGGGGCATGGGGGCAGGATGTCTCCACTTCCTTGCGGAATATCCCCCCTCGGAAGAACTGCCTCGCCAGTACCACAATCAGCTGCTGGCGCAGGAGTGAGAGTATGGATTCCTCCCACTCCTCTTCCCGAGTCCGTGGCGACCACCCCGTCCTCGGCACTGAGCTATGCGCCCTCGTTTGGCGCGCCACCTGCTCGGCACTCCTTCATCACCGGGTAGGACTTCTTGGGTCTCGTGCACCGGCGACTTCGCCCGCTCTCCGAGCGGTCCGATTCATCGCTGACCATAATCAGGCCCAGCTCGGCGACATCTTCATGACCGCCTCCGAACGGTCCACAAGTGAGTAACGGACGCCCTCTTCTCGGGCGTCCTCGTACGAAGGCGAGGCCCTCGAGCCAGAAGAGGCTCAAGATCCTCCTCTTCTTCCTCCACTTCTGCGGCGCTCCCGACAGCGCGCGGCATCTACTTCGCTCGCCTTCTTCTTCTTACGAGCTCGGGCTCGTTAGACACCTCCTCTTCGGAGGTGCGACCCCCGGCCTGCAACTCCACCAGGGCACACCTTGCACTTCTCCTTCCTCTTCGTTTGAGGGAGAGAAGCCGCCCTTGCGGTCGCCGCCGTCTCAAGTGCCTCTTTCACGGCACCGCCTCTCACCACGGCCTTCGCCTTCTGCGCGGCCCCCTCACGGAGACATCCTCGTCTAGCCTCATTATGTAAAGGCTAACGGGGATCGTCTCGGCATATTTTGCCATTTCCTTCTGGCCCCGACCAGCAGCTACTTCTTCGTCATCTAGAAGAGCAGAAGAAGGGTTTAACCCCATGCATGTGGGAAAAGAAAACAAGCAGAGCAGCAGAAGGCTTACCCCAGGCGCGGCTAAGCTTGTATTTCACAAGCTTGTACTCGGTCAGGTACCCCTCGGCGTGGTTGACCCCAACCGTTTCAGCGATTGGGAGGCCGCGGCTGCCCCCTGAATCAAAAAAGGGGCCATGTCCGCCTTCCTCAAGGGCTCCACCACCCTCACAGGGAAGTCCCACTCGGGGATGTTCCGCTCCCTTTTCTCCGCCCCACGAAGAAGAGGCGCCCTGTCCACCCTTGTTGTTGGACAGGCGGGGCGAGAAGTTGATCCGCATCCGGTTCGTACGGTGTTTCACGTACACGATCCCCATCCCGGACTGTGGGGAGCAAGCCAAGCTGAAATGATTTCGAAGATCTCCGCAGTCGCCTCGATCTTCCTTTTCTTGCATATGATGCAGAAAATGAATATGGTCCTCCAGGAGTTGGGCGTCAGCTGAATAGGCACCACCTTCTAGCTCCAGCAGCTCCTTTGCGATCTCTGGCATCGGCAGCCGGAGACCAGCCTCCAACAGGTCCAACGAAAGCACGAAGCACCCCGGCCTCGTGGTTAGGTACGACTCGTCCTCACGCATCAGGATGATGTCGTACTCCTCACCTATCCGGAGCGCTCTCGGAGACCTTCGAAGCTCTGATACCTCGCCCCTTTCGCTCCCACCGGCGGCATCCCACTGGCTTCAACGATCTCCTTTCCCTTCTGGCCATCACTGGAAGGCGAGGAGCACAACGCACGAAGAAGAAGAAGTACGAGAGCGAGGAAAGCTCGAGGAGAGATGGCAAGTGGCTTTGGAGGCAGCGGACTCTGGAAAATCTTTCGAAGACGAGGAGCCCGCTCTCACCCCCTCCCCTTCCTTATAAGGAAGGTGAGTCGCGAAATTCGAAGCGGGGCTGGAAACGCGTTTTCCCTCCACTCCAAGTCTCCTCTCGATTGACCCGCGGGTGACCGTTCGGCCTGGCGTGTGACGTTCCGGGTTTGACACGACCCACGTGGTCATCATGAAACCCTCATGTTCGAGGTGAACCCTCTGCAATGGCGTCGCTACAGGTCTGTTCGGATCTCCGGGGACAATACCGCATTTGCGGAGGTGACACCCAGCAGGTCGCCGCCCACAAGCACTCCGTCTTCTGAGCCACTTGAGGGCGTGGGGGGCAAGTGTGGTGGCTGTTTTCTGCCACCTAAGCCCATTGCGTCAAGGCCCATCAGCGCCTTCCCTTTTGACGTGGCTTCCTCGCACGGTCCCACGCCTCCGTACGGATCGGAGGAAAGGGGACCCACACGCCAGCCACCCTTAGCGAAGCATTGCCAAACTCGTTAGCGGGCGGCTTCCGAACAGGGATCTTAATCCTGCTGCGCGGAATAACCCTGGATATCACCGAACAGCACGTTCGAGCCCCCATGCGGGTCACCTGCTCGGAAGGTGTGTCCAGAGGCTGCCGAGCAGGTTCTCTGGCTTACGCCACGGTTATAACCGCCCCAGGCCACGCGCTCCATCATCAAGAGGCACGAACTGCCTGGCATCCCAACGGGCACCTGAGCGCATAACTCCTTTCGTTATGCGCACCCATCAAGGCGCCTTTTCAGGCACGATCTACCAACGTTACGCACGTTCGCCTTGATACCAACGCCTATAAAAACACAGGTACAAGACCATGCACTGGTACGTTCTCTCTCACGCGAACATTCTCTCATACTCCGAAACCCCCTGCCTTGCAAGCCTGGTACTGACTTATGCATCAAAGGGTTACCCCGGTCTTCACCGGGCCCCCTGATCCAGTTCTGGTTTTGCAGGCTCTCGTCCACACCGGCGTTCGTCTTCCCCATCTTCTCTAGTGGACCCGTTTGGCTCCGGCCCAAACAGGATTACACCACCACAATTAAGAATGTTCCACAATTGTTTCCCTAGACAAGCTTTGTTTCAATCAACTAATTTCCTTAAACCAAGACCACCCTCATTTTTAGGTCTGCACATGAGGTCCCAACTAGCCATACGAAGAGAACCATTACCCTTGGAACCTTCCCAACAAAATTTGCTGAGAATTTTATCCACTTCACCAATCAGACCACCTGCATCTCTCGTAAGTCGCTTGCACGCTGCACTTGCAGCTAGAGCTATCCGCTCTACTACTGTCTCTATGGTATCTGCTGCACTTGCTACTAGGTTACGGCCAAAGTTTCCTTGTTCATTCCCTTTTTATTTATATTTATTATAAGAAAAGAAAGAAAATGTCATTTCCATTTCCTTTTGGATGGACAGCCCCTACTAATTGTAGGATTATCTCACCCATCAGAATTGTATAACCAGATCCATTGAAAAAAAAAGAGATAAAAATCGTAATTAGACGCGGGAAATAAACAATAATGATAAAAGAAGGCATGACCAAATTGTGAAACAGTAACACTGCTTAGAAATACAAAAATCAAATGCCCGATCCCCTCTTAATTAACGGGCACAATCCGAATCATACTTGATCACAAAAATCCTATTTTATTTGTCTCTTCCCATCTGCAATTCCAGACAACCTGTCAACGGGTATTTCGCAACTGATCCAGCAGGAGGAGCACGTACTTCACCAGGTTATGCGGGAGGCAGAGGCAGAAGACTAACACCTGGACCCAAGCCACACACATGGCCACCCCCCACCGCCGGGGCGCCCGGCCACCCCAGTACCCCCCACACGACCCCTCCCGGCGCCGCTCACTACCCATAAGGACACACACAGAACGCGGCGATGGCCACTTCCGGTGCCAGGTTCCTGCGTGCCACCTCTCTCACCGCCAACGACGCCAGCCGGTCCATGGCGAGGAACGACCCAACGGTGGCCAGCAGGAGCGCCGCCGCCGCGGCGGAGAACTCCTCGGGGCGGAGGTCGGGCTTCCCAGTTACGCCAGCTACCAGTTTGTCGAGGGGGACGAGACCAAGCTTGGAGTCGGGGCTGATCGCGCGCCAGAGACCCAGTAGTACCCAGGCGGTGACGGCGGGTCTGGGGAAACCGGGAGCAGTCGGCCGGCAAATGGCCCAGAGGAGCACCCTGGAAAGGACGGCAATCCACAGCTGCATCCAGAACCCCGGTAAAGCGCCGAGCAGTAGATCGCCGCCGCTGAAGGGAAGCGTCGGCATGGTGGGTACTGGAGCGGGGCTGGGCGGTTGCTCCTCCGCCTCTGAGCCGGTGGGCAGTAGACTTGGCGGGGGTCGGCCAGAGAAGGAGGTCTTCCAGCAGGACCGACCTGGTGGGCCTCGTCCGCCATGGAGGGTGGCGGGATAGCAGGCGACGACCTGAGAGGCCAAGAAGGTGTCAGCAATGGCTTGATCTTTGCGAAGAAAGACGGCACGGAGTCGGCGCTGGAAGGGGGAGGAGGAGAAGAAGAGCGATCTGTGGGTTGCGGGTGTAAGAAGAAGAGGAGGAAGAAGACGGGAAGGTGCAGGTGCTGCTTGTGGGTGGCGGAGGAGGAGGAGGAAAGGAAGGCCATCCCCGTCCGCTCGTCATTGCCCCTGTCCCCTCCTCTGTTTCTTCCTCCCTCTCCGTCAAATCGTGGAGTCGGCGGAGAGGGCGCGTGGTTGTTGAGTGGGGCGATGACAGATTTGATTATTCTGCGGAACTCCTGTGTCTTCATGTGCAATTCTATATATTATGAAAATTATTTAAAATATATTTGAGAAAAATATAACAAAGTTTTCTCATCTATCTATACTATATAATTAAAACAAAATTTCTTATTTCCCACCCAAATCTATCATCAAACACACGTAAGAATCAAGTTACTTTTCCATTATCTCTTCCCAACTTCAAATGCCAAAAACTTTCACTTTAAATTTGAATCTTATTGAACTTTATTACTTTTTAATATCTCAGCTCCTCCCAACTCCCCAGAGCACGTTGCATCTTTCACTTTTCTGTCCCTCCCTATCCATCACCCCCTATTTTTGAGGTCGGCTAGCCCTCTCTGTGAAGGCTTTGCAATCTCGCCTTTGCTCTCCATCTCCGCTTCCCACGGCCCTTTTTCATCTCCGATCCGACGCCGCTCACCATGATGATGTTGGTGAATTACTCTGGGTGCTGCCCCTACTGTAACTACCGTCGAGAGCCAGGTCAATTCGTTGCACGTGTTGGCCCTTTGTATATGGCAGCAAGGTAACCTAGAGGGGGGGGGGGGGGGGTGAATAGAACTTTCTGAAATCTGAAATCAAAACGTGAACACTTAAAAGTTTGGTTAGTGTTAGTGTGATGAAGAGTGGCAGTGCGGAAGTAAAACAACAATCACACAAAAGGACACAGGAGATTTATCCTGGTTCGGCCCTTCCCACATGGAAGTCCTACGTCCAGTCCCCAAGCAAACTCTTGAGATTTCACTAACCGAAGGTACAGTCCCCTTCAAGGACACTACAACACCGTGGATACCCCACCAGGTCTTCTTCTCTTTCCCGGGCAAGAAGGCAGCCCACTTCTTTTCTAGGCTCAGAAGCAAACCAATTTCTTTTACAGCTTCAGAAGTAAACCTCCTAGAACAAACCCCATTGTGGTTCTGCTAGACTTAAACCCCCAGCTAGGTCCTGTTGGTACAAACCCCAACAAGGTTCTGCTAGACACTAACCTCTAGCTAGGTTACACACTGTATACAGTCTACAACTGGACAGAAATCTTTCTTAGAAAAGAAAGATCAGACTGAGAGCTATTACAAGATGAACGCTCAGGACTTAGCTCACAGTCACAGACTCTCCCCCAAGATTACAATGAGCACAGGGAGAATGGAAGAGAAGAAGGCTTGAAGGCGATGAAGACTTCTGCTTTGAAAGCTTCTGTAGATTTTTGGCTCGAGCTCTTCTCTCTTTCTCTGAGTGTTTGTGGCGTGAAGGTTCTTCTCACAGTTGTACACTCCTTGAAGGATTTTCAGGAAGGCTCTTTTTTTATCTTCAGCAATGCTCCATCTTTTATATGAGCAGCTTGAATAGATCCGTTGAAGAGATCCGTTGGAGTTCTAGCCGTTGCTCATCTCCTCTTCATTTGTCTTGATCAGACTCTGATGGTCTTCGAGGTCTGTGAGCATGGAAGAAAGTGTTAGCATAAAAGAGTGTTTATGATAAACGATGCATAGTGTGCTTCTGCTAACATACTGAAAATAGTAGGTCAAATATTTTTCTGACAAGATTATGCATGCAGCTTTTTCTGACAGACAATATTTGACTTTTCAATGAGCGCCAAAAACACTTTCAAAATATTCAAGAGAAATCGTTGTTCATTTACAAGTAAATCGTTGCAAGTTTATGAACAAAACGATGTGAATGACAAGTCGTTATGATCATTGAAGAAATCGTTATGAGCATGACTTATGAAATCGTTATGGGAACGACTTCTTAGCAAATCGTTATGAAGGCAAGTCGATGAGTTCACTTAAGAAATCGTTATGGTCTAAAGAAGTCGTTATGAGCATGACTTATGAAATCGTTATGTGAAGAGTCGTTGCCATTTGTAAACAAATCGTTGTGAGAGCAAATCGTTGTCTCACTTAAGAAGTCGATGTGATCACTTATGAAATCGTTATGAGAACCAAGCCGATGTGATCACTTATGAAATCGTTATGAGAACTAAGCTGATGTGATCACTTATGAAATCGTTATGAGAATTAAGTCAATGTGATCACTTATGAAATCGTTATGAGAATTAAGCCGATGTGATCACTTATGAAATCGTTATGAGAATGAAAACGATATGAGGGCAAATCGTTATGGCTATAAAAGGAATCGTTCTGAGATCGATTTCTTAACAAATCATTATGGCCACTTAGCGAAGTCGTTGTAGCGCTTATTAATTTTGGCACTTAAACTGAAATCGATGTATATTGATTAAACATCGATTTTATCATTTTAGTGCGCCATATTGCATCAATGAGAGACTCAGCATTTTGCTATGAGATTGATGTGACACAGATGAAACAAAATATTCAATTTAAGTTACATCATAAATTTTATTATCACCAAAATACCAGAACAAATAGAGAGTGGTTCAACAATCTCCCCCTTTTTGGTGATGACAAAATTTATGAGAATTTTCTGACAAGAATATATATAAAGCATAGAGGTTTCAGAAAATTCATACAAACTCTCCCCCTTTTTGTCACTAACCAAAAAGGAAGGATCTTACCATGAATTTCTCTCCCCCTTTGAGAGAATTTTACCATTGAGGGGTTCAACAATGATAGTTGATAAGGAATGACTCCCCCTTAATCTGTGCTCCCCCTAAATGAGAGACTCCACCTGAATGAAACTTGCAAATAATTGTTAGCAATAAAGACCAATTCAATTTTTGTGACTACTCTTTCTTCAGATGAGATTTGAATGAAGAGTTTGCAGTCACTCCTGCCTTGAGCATCCTTGGTTTTTTTTTATGCTCCAAGGCTAACCTGCAAAAAAAATTACTCAAAGGTAGGTACCCAAATCCTTTTGGGTCCTTGATGGTAGATGCATGAAAATATCCTTTAGGGATCCAAACTAAATGCCTCGTTGTGCAGGTGTTTACAGTGTGTCCTAGTTTATTGCAATGAGAACAACAATGAATATAGATTGCTTTGTTGTTCTTATTTTCTTTGTGCTGAGTTTTTAGAACGAGATTTCTGTAACCTTTTTCTTTTACAGGGGCCCTTTTCTGGGTCATCTTGGTTTCTTTTACAAATTTGGTAGGGGATATTTTTCTGGAATTATGGCTTGTTTTCCTTTTTCTGGAGGTATGTATCCAAGTCCTTGTTTGTTATTTCCAGATTTTGACCCTTTTAGACATAGAGCTAAAGAAGTTTTTCTTTTTGTAATTTTCTAACCAATTCTTTTAAATACATATTTTCTTCAGTTAGAGTTTTTAATTTCTTCTAACTCTAGCTTCTCATTATTCTTACTTTTCAAGTCTTCATTTAAAAGATAACTTTTCTCTTTACATCCTTTTAATTGTTCTTCTAGTTGCTCCAATTCAGATTTAAGATCAGAATTGGTGTTTTCCAAGCAAGTAGAGTGGTTTTTCAGATTTTTTAGTTCTTTTACAACCCCCTTATGTTTTTCATATAGTTCATTAAAGACTTCTTCTAAGTCTTCTGATTCTGACCCTGAATCTGTGCAGGAATTAAAAAATGAGTCAGAATGTACCTCATCTAGTCCCACCATGAGGGCTAGATTTACCTGCTCTTTTTCAGAATCTGAGCTTGATGATTCTGAGCTTGTGACCTCATCATTTTCCCAAGCAGCCGCCATGGCTTTTCTTTTAAATTCTTGTGATGCTTCTTGGGCTTATCAGTTTGACCAATCTTCTTGAGCTTTGGACAGTCTGGTCTCAGATGTTCAGGTTTTCTGCATTCATAGCAGACTGGTTCTTTCTCCTTTTTCTCTTTTCTTTGGATCTTCTTGATCCGTTTTCTTCTTCTTCAAATTTTCTGAAGCTTGGACAATACTTCATCCATATTACAGTCTTCAGAATCTGCATCCTGAGAACTAGAAGAAGAGATGGAAGGAGCAGCTACAACTTTAAGAGCATTAGTACATTTCTTCTTAGATGAGCTTTCAGATAAACGCTCCATATTTTTCATGTGTCATGAGAGAACCTATTAAATTATCAATTGATAACTTAGTTAAATCATGGGCCTCTTCAATAGCAGTTACCTTAGGTGTCCATAAAATAGTAAGGACCTAAGTATTTTTCTAACGGTTTCTTCATTAGAAAGAATTTTTCCAAGAGAATTTAAACCTACTACTATACTTGAAAATCTATTATACATAGTAGTAATGTTTTCATTTGGAAGCATTTTAAATTGCTCATATTGAGAGATAAGAATATCTATCCTAGTTTGTTTTACTTTATCTGTTCCTTCATAGGTTATCTGCAATTTATCCATATTTCTTTAGCAGATTTACATGCAGAAACTCTACTGAACTCTGTTTTAGATAGAGACAACATAGATAGTTTTTAGCCTTAATGTTTAGAGATAGCTTACTCTTATCAGCTGTTGTAATGGCAGTAGTGCCTTCAGCTGCAACAACAATGAAATCACCTACCTCAATTACTTGCCACAGATCAAAGTCTGTGCCTCGAATGAAGCATTCCATTCTCATCTTCCAGTATTGGTAGTCCTCTCCATCAAAGAATGGAGGTCTGGTGACTGATTGGCCTTCAGCATATCCTGAGCTGCCATGATCTTTGCTCTAAGATCGTTGGATCTTCTTGGAAGTTCAGAGACCCACTCTGATACCACTTGTTGGCCCTTTGGTGTATAGCAGCAAGGTAACCTAGAGGGGGGGGGGGGGTGAATAGGACTTTCTGAAATCTGAAATCAAAACGTGAACACTTAAAAGTTTGGTTAGTGTTAGTGTGATGAAGAGTGGCAATGCGGAAGCAAAACAACAATCACACAAAAGGACACAGGAGATTTATCCTGGTTCGGCCCTTCCCACATGGAAGTCCTACGTCCAGTCCCCAAGCAAACTCTTGGGATTTCACTAACCGAAGGTACAGTCCCCTTCAAGGACACTACAACACCCTAGATACCCCACCAGGTCTTCTTCTCTTTCCCGGGCAAGAAGGCAGCCCACTTCTTTTCTAGGCTCAGAAGCAAACCTACTTCATTTACGGGTTCAGAAGTAAACCTTCTGGAACAAACCCCAGTGCAGTTCTGCTAGACTTAAACCCCCAACTAGGTCCTGTTGGTATGAGCCCCAACAAGGTTCTGCTAGACACTAACCTCTAGCTAGGTTACACACTATATACAGTCCTACAGCTGGACAGAAATCTTTCTTAGAAAAGAAAGATCAGACTGAGAGCTATTACAAGATGAACGCTCAGGACTTAGCTCACAGTCACAGACTCTCCCCCAAGATTACAATGAGCACAGGGAGAATGGAAGAGAAGAAGGCTTGAAGGCGATGAAGACTTCTGCTTTGAAAGCTTCTGTAGATTTTTGGCTCGAGCTCTTCTCTCTTTCTCTGAGTGTTTGTGGCGTGAAGGTTCTTCTCACAATTGTACACTCCTTGAAGGATTTTCAGGAAGGCTCTTTTTTTATCTTCAGCAATGCTCCATCTTTTATATGAGCAGCTTAAATAGATCCGTTGGAGTTCTAGCCGTTGCTCATCTCCTCTTCATTGTCTTGATCAGACTTGATGGTCTTCGAGGTCTGTGAGCATGGAAGAAAGTGTTAGCATAAAAGAGTGTTTATGATAAACAATGCATAGTACTGTGCTTCTGCTAACATACTGAAAATAGTAGGTCAAATCTTTTTCTAACAATATTATGCATGCAGCTTTTTCTGACAGACAATATTTGACTTTTTAATGAGCGCCAAAAACACTTTCAAAATATTCAAGAGAAATCGTTGTTCATTTACAAGTAAATCATTGCAAGTTTATGAACAAAACGATGTGAAAGATAAGTCGTTATGATCATTGAAGAAATCGTTATGAGCATGACTTATGAAATCGTTATGGGAACAACTCTTAACAAATCGTTATGAAGGCAAGTCGATGCGTTCACTTAAGAAATTGTTATGGTCTAAAGAAGTCGTTATGAGCATGACTTATGAATCGTTATGTGAAGAGTCGTTGCCCATTGTAAACAAATCGTTGTGAGAGCAAATCGTTGTCTCACTAAGAAGTCGATGTGATCACTTATGAAATCGTTATGAGAACCAAGCCGATGTTATCACTTATGAAATCGTTATGAGAACTAAGCCGATGTGATCACTTATGAAATCGTTATGAGAATTAAGCTGATGTGATCACTTATGAAATCGTTATGAAAATTAAGCCGATGTGATCACTTATGAAATCGTTATGAGAATAAGCCGATGTGATCATTATGAAATCGTTATGAGAATTAAGCCGATGTGATCACTTATGAAATCGTTATGAGAATTAAGCCGATGTGATCACTTATGAAATCGTTATGAGAATGAAAACGATATGAGGGCAAATCATTGTGGCTACAAAAGGAATCGTTCTGAGATCGATTTCTTAACAAATCTTATGGCCACTTAGCGAAGTCGTTGTAGCGCTTATTAATTTTGGCACTTAAACTGAAATCGATGTTTATTGATAAACATCGATTTATCATTTTAGTGCGCCATATTGCATCAATGAGAGACTCAGCATTTTGCTATGAGATTGATGCGACACAGATGAAACAAAATATTCAATTAAGTTACATCATAAATTTTATTATCACCAAAATACCAGAACAAATAGAGAGTGGTTCAACAGCACGGGCTGCCATGCAGTCACCCACGTCGTCCGTCCCCAGGTGCTCCCTCCATGTCTATCGTCGCGGCACCAGCACTGTTCCGCTAGCTCCTGCTCCCCTGGCTGTATGTGTCCCTAGGGGTCCCCCGCCGTCGCCGCACTGCATACGACTGTTCCGCCAAAACTTTGCCTTCATGTTCGATGCCATCGCGATCGGGGTGGACTCCCTCCTGAGCACCTCTCCCGTGACGACCTTCGTCAAGTCTTCCACCAGCATCCGGGAAGCGGGCCACATAGACTTGACAGTGCTCATCGTCGTAAGGTACTTCTTCCTGGCCTTCTTCACACAGCAGTTGGTGTCGATCCCCCTTAGGCTGTGGGTTGGTCGTTGGTACTAGTGGGGGTGATGATGATAAAGTCGGAGCTGGAGGTGGACTGGGAGGACATGCGGTAGGGACTCCCGGCCTTTGTCACCATGATCCTAATGCCCTCACATACTCTATCGCCTACGGCTTCATCTGTGGCATCGGCACTTACACGGTCCTCCACCTTTAGGACTAAGGCATCGTTGGGAAGGAGGGTGAAAAAGTGAACAGCAGATTCCAATGATTGGAATCTTACTTTTCCTCACTCTACTTTCAAACAAAAAAAGTGAAAAGTAGATTTTTAAAAAGTGGATTTTGAGAGAGAGGAGAGAGATAGAGAGGAGAATGGCATTTATTGTGCCTAGGATTTCTTCCAAAGCCAGGGAAAGAGAGCTTTTGGGGGGAGATTTGGGATTTTGTAATGATAAAAATCTCCAACCTCCTTCCCAAACGATGCCTAAGCCGCCAACCTCTTCTTGGCCTACTGGGGCGCCCTCTCCGGTCGCACGAGAAGTCCCAACATCAACAATAACGAAAATGATGTCACGATTAGCGGTAGCAGCAGAAGTAACAACATCGTTAATCATGGCAATAGCTTTAAAGATGTTACTTTAACAACAGGATGCAGGTTGAGGTCTAGCGTGCTCACAATTCCATAGGTTCCCAATTAACTGTTAAATGCCTAGAATATTTTTTGTTCTCTTCTGAACTGAACTCCCTATACCCGCGTATTCTTTCTTTGTGGCACATGTAATTAGTCAAAATATATTTTTTGACAAGATATTTTATCTTTATTTGTAGTGTAAAATCTTTTTTTCTTATTTCTGATTTTATAGTGTAAATTTTCTCTTAATTTATGTTATTAGTTTTTTCCTTTTCCCTTATTTTCCATTTATCTAGGTAAGCACATAAATTAGTGCAACTCTCATTAATATAGTGACATTTATTCAGGTGATCTATTTCTCCTTATTAATACTTATTTTATTAGAGATCTTTTGTACCTAAACTAATAATTTTATGAAATAAATAGCCTAAATTTCATAGGAAAATGATTAGCAATTTTTGATAAAATTTATTATTTAATTTTTCTATTTATCTTCACATTTCTTTACTACGTTTTATAATAACATAACTATTTATAATTAAAATTATATATATTTACAAATAATATTTTTTATTTATCTTAAAATTTTATAAATAATCACCGTGCATGGAGCTCAACTAGTACTATATACTAAAACACAGTTTTTATCAAGACACGTGGCTATAGCAAGTGTGGTGGCTATTTTTAGCCACCTAAGCCCACGAGGCCCATCATGACCCATCATGATCCTACAGGCGGGCGCGGCCCTTCCGCAGGTACCACGTGTCCTCGGAAGCAACTTGAAGAACCCGAACACGATTTCCGCGTCCGAGCACCTCTAGGATCCCGGGAGTGGTCTCCGGACACCCCTCATTCTGTTCGGTCAGGCGCCGACCTACCTAACAGGTCCTGCTCGAGGCGTGCCATGGTCCCGCTGACATACACTACACTTGGACATCAGACATCGAACAGCGGGCCCAGCTACCGAATAGAAAGTCTATCCCACCGAATAGGCTACCTGCTTGATACCTCTCGACCAAGGAAATCAGAGCAGCCCTTCGCCTCCTTGCGGTAGTTATAACCGCTGCATAGCAAGCACCCCACAATCAAGTGGTGCGTTAACTGTAGATCCCCTCAACGGGCGCCTCAACGCATAACTCCCAGCTAAGGGCGCCAACGGGCACGTCCTTTCTGGTGTAGTTAAAGGATGTGCCGTCCCACTCCCTCATGACCTTCGCCTATAAAAAGGCTCAGTAACCTCCATGCAGAGGTACGTGATCATGAATGCTCACACTGGTCCTCGCACCACTCACGCACGAGAACCTCCTTTCCTTCTAGCCTCTCCAGTCCCGTACTGACTTAGACATCGAAGGGTTCTCCCCGGTCAAAAATCGAGCCCCCCTGATTCCTTCTGGTCTTGCAGGCTTCCGTCGGCATCGGCGATCATCTTCCCATCTTCTCCAGTGGAGGCCCGTTTGGCTCAAGCCCAAAACAGGAAAACACCACCACATTTTTGGCGCCGTCTATGGGAACGACATCATCCATGGCTCGCAGATGTTCCTCTCACCAGAACCCAGGCAGCCGGGCGACCAGATCGCGGCAGTCACACGTAGACTCGCGCGATCGAGTCCCCCCTGTCGATGTCGCCATCGCCCCCACCGGCGGGCCCGGCGATGTCCCCGCTACTACTGTGCTCGCAACTGCCCAGGAAATGGTGGAACTCCGAGGGCAGATGAAGCACCTTGTAGGAATCTTCCAGGGCCTCCAGGCCCAATTAGCCAGGCAACTAGCCCAGGTGATTCCCCCGCCACCGGAGCAACAGGCGGAGTCGTCTCGTCAACGGACTCGTGCCCCTCCAACGTCGCAGGAGCAACATGCAGAATCGCCATGGCAATCGCGCAGGGTACCTTTGGCACGTTAGACACCGGAACGGCAAGACAATTCACCCTGTCGTTTTGCGATGGTCCCGCCTGCCCCGCGTTCCGTTGTCGGAGCTAACTCCCACAGGTCCCGACGTGAGGAGTCCACCCACTCCGACCAGGAGTTGGCCAGACGCCTCCATCGCATCGTCGACCTCAAGCGCCGCATTGACGTGATGGTCCAGCGAGCAGAGGGCAAGGCTCATGTGGACAAAGATTTGGACTTCCGCTCCTCGTTCACAGTGGAGATCCTAGAAGCTCGGGTCTGCCCCAAGCTACCTCTGCCCACCATTGCGCCCTACGATGGCACCACCGACCCCGCAGATCACATTCACGGCTTTGAGTCGCATATGTGTTTCACGGAGCATCAGACACGGCCAAATGTTGGGCCTTCCCGGCCACCCTAAAGGACACTATGCGGGCATGGTTCGAAGCCCTCCTGCGGTTCCATCTCTTCCTTCCACCAGTGAAGAAGTCCTTCCGGGACAACTTCCTAGGTGGAAGGTCCCAGCCGCGCACGGCGGCATCTCTTTTGTCCATTCACCAGAAGAAGGGCGAGGCACTATAGGGCTTCGTCAAGAGGTTCCAGACCGAAGCACTCTGCATCCCTCGCCTCGACGTCCCTCTAGCCACCAGTGCTCTCATCCACGGCACTCGCGATGGCTTCTCCAGAGGACATTGGGGGTCCAGCAGCCCTCCACTCTCGCCGAGCTACTCTCCATCGCTCAATGCCATGTGGCTTGCGAGGAAAGCCTGGCTGCCGGCCGAGCAGAGCAGGGCGATCAATCGAACGAAGAGGCCTTCGACAATGGTTCCGACCGTGACAGGAGAAAGGCCGGTGCAACGGAGATTCACCGCGCCGACCACCTCTTCACCGACTACACCCCGATCACGGTGGCTCCCGAACATATCCTGGCCAAGATCCGGCCAAGAGCCTTATGTTCGGTGGCCACCAAGATGCGCTCTGATCCCCGGGCGCAACCAGGACAAGTATTGTCGCTTCCACCGTGACCATGGCCACGACACCTCCGAGTGCCGCCAGTTCAAGGATGAGATTGAGTCTTTGATCAAATGCTGCTATCTTGGGTGGTATGTGCGCTGCAATGAAGACCGCCAAAGGCGCCGAGAACGGACTCCTGAGCAGTCGATCAACAACGACCCAATGGGAAAGAGATCAACGTGATCGTAGGAGGTTTCGGCGCGGGCGGAGAAAGCAATCAAAGCCGGCGCGACTATGCTCGGCGGGTGCACGTGGTGGACAGGCCCCCAGTGCCTCGCCCAGGTCCCTATCCCCCCAATCCCTCACGCGCACGGTCCGAGGAGGCTATAACCTTCTCGGATGAAGATCCTTTAGGAGTCTCCACTGCACACACTGATGTGCTGGTTGTTTCGGCCACCATCAATACTATACCGTGCGTCGGATTCTGGTGGATAATGGAAGTGCCCCGGATGTATTGGCTTACGATTGTCTCCTGCTGATGGGTCTAAAAACTGACCAGCTTACCCCGGTAGAATCGCCTTTGTTCGGCTTCTCAGGGGTTTTGGTTCAACCAATGGGATGAGCGCGCATCCCATTACTCTTGGGACGGCCCCAAGGAGCGTAACCAAGATGGTGGACTTCTTGGTTGTTCGAAGCATTCTCGGGTACAATGCCATCCTTGGCAGGGGCCTGATCGGCCGAATTAAAGCGGTACCTTTGTCTCTCCATCAGAAGATGAAGTTTCCGACTCTATGTGGGATCGGCGAGGTGCTCAGAAGTCAGCGCGAGTCCCGATGGTGCTATGTCCTCTCCTTAAGGGACAAGCAACCTATCGCAGCCCCACTGCCAGTACCCCCGCCAACTGATCAGCCTTCTTCCAGCTGAGGAACTCCTGCTGAAGACTTGCTTCTAGTTCGGATAGATGACGACCCCGAACATGTCCTTTATATTGGCGCTTTACTTTCGGAGGCCGAGCGGCAACGCTACAAGGCTTTCTTATTAGCCAACTTGGATGTATTTGCGTGGTCGGACGATGAACTGCCAGGCATTCCTCTAGAAGTGATGGTGCGTCACCTTCGCCTGGACCCAAGGGTTCCACCAGTTCAACAGAGGAGACGACCCATCAATCGCGAGCGACAGATCGTGATCCAGGATCACATCGTCACAAGCCAAGCTATTGGGCTCCTCCAGAAGCCCAATACTCGAGGTGGATCTCCAATGTGATCCTCGTACGTAAAGCCATGACAAATGGCATGTATGTGTGGACTACAAAGATCTCAATAAAGCTATGCCCAAGGACAACTTCCCTCTACCACACATCGACCAGCTGGTGGATGCAACGTCTGGCCACGAGCTTCTCAACTTTTTGGACGCATATTCTGGTTATCACTAGATCAGCATGCATCCTCCAGACTAGGATGCCACCACGTTCGTCACCGACCTGGACTTGTACTATTTTACCAGGATGCCCTTTGGTCTGAAGTGATGACCAAACTTTCCCCATATAAATTAAATTCACCTATTTATATATTAATTTTGATGATTAACAAAACAATACTAATGAATTACTTGAGCCTTGAGGACAGGAAATAAAAGTAAAGGAAGTTCAAGAAAATCAGGTAAAACTCTCACCTCATATTCCTTCCTAAGTCATTGCATCAACTTCTTTATACACCGTATCGATTTGCTCGTCGCAACGATTTCTTAAGTTGTCATAACGATTTCTTAAGACCCGTAACGATTTGCTCGTCGCAACGATTTCTTAAGTTGTCATAACGATTTCTTAAGACACCGTAACGATTTGATCATCGCAACGATTTCTTAAGTTGTCATAACGACTTCTTTAGAACTCGCAACGACTTGCTCGCCGTAACGATTTCTTAAGTTGTCATAACGATTTCTTATGACCTCGTAACGATTTGCTCGTCGCAACGATTTCTTAAGTTGTCATAACGACTTCTTTGGAACTCGCAACGACTTGCTCGCCGTACAATTTCTTAAGTTGTCATAACGATTTCTTAGAGCTCATAACTACTTGCTCGTCACAACGATTCTGTAAGTTGTCGTAACGATTTCTTTAGAACTCGCAACGACTTGCCTTTTTCTAAGTGTTTCATATCGATTTCTTCAGAAACACAACGACTTGCATCTCATAACGATTTCTGAAGAATTCATAAAGATTCTCTTTTGATCATAACGATTTCATAAGTCATAAAGGCATCAGCTTTGTTTATAACGATTCATAAGTGCTTATAACGATTTCATTATTATGATTTAATGGTTCTCTGTCATAACGATTTGCTTATCAACTTATAACGATTTCATAAGTCATAAGGCATCAGCTTTGTTTATAACGATTTCATAAGTGCTTATAATGATTTCATTATTATGATTTAATGGTTCTCTGTCATAACGATTTGCCTATCAACTTATAACGATTTCATAAGTCATAAAGCATCAGCTTTGTTTTTATCGATTTTATCAATATTCTTTAATATGCGTTGAATAGTCAAAGTCGTGTCTCGCCTGTTTGACTGCTATGCATTCAATGCACTCTGAACGTATCTCTCATGCATGCAGATGATATCTTCCACTATTGTGCTATTCTGTCTACATTTTTATTTTGACAGAAAGGAGCTTTGCTAAATCTAGCAATATCTTTTCCAACTGTGACTGACAATCAACGACAGCCCTAGTGTCTCCTATTTATTGTTGATATGCTTGCAGATACCTGACAAGATTTATTTGTACAACGTTGGACAACAAGATACAAGATATCAAACATTTCTTTGACGTGTACTAAAGGTAAAAGACTAAAGATCAGAAGCTTCCTTGCAGACCAGTCTAACGTACACCAGAATGAGAGACAACGGTTCTTTAACGTTCAAATTTCAAGTAGAAGCTTAAATACAAGACTACAAGACTGAGAAGGATATACTTTTGAAGAGAACAACATTCGGTGATAGAGAATCCTTCAGCCAAGTTCATAGTTGAAAACAAGAGCGAAGCACTCCATTCCAATAGATCTCAGCTCTTTAGTTCTCTGTGTTGAAAAAGAAATTCCTGTGAGAGTTAGTGAAGTCTTTTGAGAGACCCAGTGTCAAATCCTTTCTCTCTTGAGACTTATTTGCTTCAGACTATAGCTGTTTGAGCTAGTTCCTGAAGCCTGTTCTTGTGCGTACTTTTATTAGTTTTATTCCTTCTGTGTGAAGGAAGACCTGGTGGTATCCAGGGTGGTTGTATTCCCTTCTGTGTGAAGGAAGACCTGGTGGTATCCAGGGTGGTTGTTTTCCCTTCAGGTTGAAGGAAGACCGTTTGTGGCTGGTGTAAGGATCCGTGAGGGGGATAGTACCCTTGATAGTAATATCCTGAGGTATTGCTCAGGGACTGGACGTAGGTCTCCTGTGGATAGAGTTCCGAACCAGGATAAAATCCTTGTGTCTTGTGGTTGTGCTTTGTGCATTTGCTGTTTCATTTCCTCTAACTCTAACCTTCGTTTAAGTTGTTGTGTAATCTTATTAGTGAACAGGTTTCAATCAAAGATCAATTTTTAATAACCCATTCACCCCCCCTCTGGGCTAGCTAGCTGGGCAACATGAAGAACACTGGCGCAACGTACCAGCGGCTGGACAACAAGATGTTCAAGCCACAGATTGGGCGAAACATGGAGGTCTACGTCGATGACATGCTAGTCAAAATGCTCACGAGCGCCGACCACATCTCTGACCTCGAAGAGACGTTCGCAACTCTGCAGAGGTACAACATGAAGCTCAATCCAGCCAAGTGCATGTTTGGGGTGCGCTCGGGTAAGTTCCTCAATTTCCTTGTCTCAAACAGAGGATTAGAGGCCAACCCTGAGAAGATCCAAGCCATACTAGAGATGAGAAGTCCCAAGACGGTGCGCGATGTCCAACGCCTCACTGGACGTCTCGCCACAGTTAACCAGTTCATGTCCCGAGCAGCGGAGAGGAGCTTTAAGTTCTTCAAGTTGCTACGAGGCCCCAAAGGCTCCTCGCAGCAAGGGGGGCATGTACGGTGGACCGAGGACTGCGAAGCTGACTTCATTGAGCTGAAGGCATATTTATTAGCCCCACCTGTTCTCTCGAAACCTGTGCTCGGGGAACCCTTGTTCATGTACCTTTCGGTCACCGAACACTCCATCAGCGCAGTGTTGATAAGGGAAGAGGCAGCGGCACAGCATCCAGTCTACTACATCAGCAGGGTCCTTCGAGAGGCTGAAAGAAGGTACCCTCGAGCAGAGAAGCTCGTCCTGGCACTGGTGACAGCCCCACAGAAGCTTAGGCCTTACTTCCAGGCCCACTCAATTACGGTCCTTACCGACCAGCCGTTGAAACTCATCCTTTAGCGGCCAGAGGCCTCTGGTAGGCTCATCAAATGGGCCATCGAGCTGGGCGAGTTCGACATCACCTACTGTCCAAGGACGGCCATCAAGGCACAAGCACTAGCAGATTTCATCGTGAAGTGCACCCTTTCGCCCGAGCAGGACCCTCCGTTGGCTGACGAGCCCCCATGGGAGCTCTACGTGGACGGGTCCTCTTGCGTCACAGGGAGCGGAGCAGGCTTGGTTCTCACCTCTCTGGAGGGTCTAAAGTTCCAGTACGCCCTGAGGTTCCATTTTTTTGCCTCCAACAATGTTGCCGAATATGAAGCACTGCTGTGGAATCCGAATTGGCTAGGCATCTTGGAGCACTTTGACTACAGGTCTTCAGTGAATCGCAATTGGTCGCCATCCAATGAACGGACACTTCGAAGCATGGGAGCCCCGCATGGCACAATACCTTTAGCAAGTCAAGAGCCGAGAAGAGGACCTCCTCTACTTGGAAGTCATACATGTCCCACAGGAGTAGAACGTGTGAGCCGATGCACTTGCCAAGTTGCATCTTCAGGTGACATTGCCCATTCTCGCTCCATATTCATAGAAGAGCTCGCTTCACCGAGCACCGAGGTTGATGTAGCTGCCATTGAGTCTAGCCCTTCGGCTCTGAGCTGGATGGATCCTCTCCTGGCCTATCTGCTTTGGGAGAGCTTCCGCCTGACCAAGGCGAAGCTCGCAAGATTAGGTTGCTGTCTCAGAGGTTCACCCTCATCGAAGGCCAACTATACCGTGCTGCCCCTCTCGAGGCCTCTCCTATGGTGCCTCAGCCCTACAGAGGCAGCATCAGCTACCGAAGAGGTCCATGAAGGGTTGTGCGAAAGTCATTTGGGGGGTAGAACATTGACATGCAGCATCATTCGAGCAGGATTTTGGTGGCCTTCCCTGCAACAGGACTGCATGTCCTTCGTCAGGAGATGTCTAGAGTGTCAGAAGTTCAGGCAGCTCATTAAGCAGCTAGCCGAGCAACTTAACACCCTGTTCAAACACGCCCTTTCGCCAGACGGGGATTGATATCCTGGCTCCATTACCAGAGGCTCAAGGGCGGAAGAAGTTTCTGTTCGTGGCCATCGACTACTTCAGCAAGTGGATCGAGGCCGAACCCGTTTCTGCCATCACTAGCCAATCCGCATGGAAGTCTGTTTGGAAGAACATCCTCTGCCGGTTCGGCATTCCAAAGGTGATCACCTCAGACAACGGGAAGCAGTTTGATAGCACGTCCTTCAAGCAGAAATGCTCCGAGCTCGGCATCTACAACCACTTCACCTCAGTTGCATATCCCCAAGCAAATGGTCTGGTCGAGAATGCCAATCGAACATTGCTAAACGGGATACGCACAAGGGTGGAAGCTGCAGGAGGTTCGTGGATCGATGAGTTCCCCAACGTGCTATGGTGCCACCGAACAACAGCACGGGTGGCCACTAGTGAGACTCCCTTCCACTTGGCCTATGGCTTGGAGGCTGTTGTTCCTTTGGAAGTGGCTCTCCCCACTCTTTGGACAACTCACTTCGATGAAGCCGCCAACAACCGCGCACTCCGGGAGGAACCTAGACATGCTCGGCGAACGTCAAAGTGACGCCAGCATCAGACTAGTCTTCTATCAGCAACGATTCAAGCAGTACTACAATGCCCGAGTTCGGGTGCGGCGCTTCTTTGAAGGTGATCTTGTCCTGCGCCGCTGCTCGACATCGGATCCCCGAAGAGCAGTTAGTAAACTCACCCCCAAGTGGGAAGGACCTTATCAGGTCGCCCAGGTCCTCGGAAAGACTCCTATAAGCTACTACTACTAGTGGCGAGCCATACCCAGGACCTGGCATGTATCTAACTTGAAGGCTTACTACCTATAAACCTCCTGCTCGGCATCCTACTTCTCTTCTTCCCATTCTTTTGGTCAGCTTGAGAAGGTACCCGAAATATCCTCGTTCAAAGCTTTTCAGCCATCAAAGGATAGGGCGATACCTCCAAGTAAAAAGGCTTTCCGCACACACCCCTGGTCGGAACTTCTTTCAGTTCCCCACAACCTGCGCGGTAATTGCGAACCTTTTAAACGACCGACGAATTCGATTCGGACAGAACAATTATAAGGGATTGAAGATAGAAAAAGTGAAGCCATTCATGAACAAAGGATCTATTTAGATTCTTTATACAAAAGCTCGTTAAAGCTGAGCTACAAAAAAAGAAGGGAAAGGGCTGATATATTCAAGGAGCCTGCTCGGAGGGACCTGTGCCACCGCCCCTAGGAGTCATTCACCCTGACTGGAAGTGCACAAAGCGCACTCCATTCAGACGCGAATCCTGGGTCCGTCGTTGGCATTCTTCAACAGCAGCATCGAAGGCCTCGCGGGCGTTTGAGGCCAGCCTCCATCCGCTGTCCTCTCCAGCTCCAAGGCCCACCTTGTAGTAGCGTGCCCCATACTACTCCAGATCTTCCTTGAAGTCTGGCCCCTCCTTGTACTCGGCTACCCCGCGGACCTTGGCATCGGCCAAGATGTTGGAAAACGCCTCCTTTTCTGCCTAGGCAATGGCCAAGCTGAGCTCGGAACTCCGAAGCGCATCCTGGAGGCTTTTAACTTCCTTCTGCAGCTTGTCTTCACGGGCTTTATACTGTGCCATAATATCCTTGCAGAAGGCAAACTTGGCCTCCCACATCTGCTTATGGTTATGAGCGCGCACGGCGAGCCTCTTAAGCACCCCCAGCGACTTCACAACCCCGTCCGCGAACGCCTCCACATCAGCATCCTTACTGTCATCCTACTCAGCTTGGTGCCCCGGTCGGTAAGCCCCACTCGAGTGCTCGGGGGTTTCCTCCGAGCTCAGCTGCTGACACTGCGCCAGCACTTCTAGCTGAGACGCAGTTGGGCATGGGGGAAGGACCCTCGAAGCATTTCCTTTAAGATGCTCTAGGGCCACTTCCAGCACCGCCTCAGAAGGAAGTGCTGGTGACCTCCTCCTTAGAACTTGGGTGAGTGGCCTCCGGTCCTCCTCGGAGTCCGCTCGGTCCTCGGCGGCACTCCTCGTTTCCCCCGCAGAAAGGACCTCTCCTCCAATGGCCTCGGGGACGACCGCAGTCACCGTCTCTTGACCCTCCGCAGCAACAGGAGACTGCCGAAGTCCTCCCTCCTCTGCCTCGCCGGTCTGATTGGCCCCTGCGGTACCCGCAGCGGCTTTCTGCACTACAACTTCAGCAGCCACCTCGGTGGGGGAAAGGGGCCAGAACCATCACAGTCGTCGGAGCTGTCGACTCCACGGTTGCTAGGGCCATCGCCGTGGCAGTCGCAGAGGTCGTCGTCGCCACAGCAAGGGCCCCCTCAGGCGCTCCTGTGCTGCACGAAGTCTCCTCACCCCCTCCAGTGGACGTCCCTTCATCGCCTTTCGCTGCAACCTACTCTGCAGCAACAGTGCTTGAGGCCCCCGTTGCGGCCACCTCATCGGATTGGCCCTCAATAGGGCCTTGGGGCGTAGATCTCCCCGCTCGCTCCTCAACGGAGCCCTTAGACTCGTCGCTCACCACGACGAGCCCAGCTCGGTAGCCACCCTCTCTGTGGCCCCAGGTCCGACCTCAGGCGGAATCTGCAGTGCCCCATGCTCGGCCGTCTCCCCAGCCTTGCGCTTCTTCCGTGCCACAGGCGGAGGGACTTCCTCCTCAGCATCTTCCTCTTCGGCCTCATCCTCGGCCACCCGCTGCACGGTCTTCACAAGCTTCCTCTTCTTCCGCTTCGGTGGGGGAAGCTAGTCTTCCACCTCCCTTTCCTCAGCCTCTTCCTCAGCCATTTACTATTTGATCGCCATCGGCTTCCTCTTCTTCTTGGCCTGAGGCTGGCCTGCTCCTTCCCCTTCTTCAATCAGGGGTTGCATCACCACCTTTGTGGCCTTCTTTTTTAGCCAGATCTTCCAGGCCCCTCCTTGGGGACCCACAGGCTGGTCACGGGGCGCCCTTCGGCAATAGACGGCGCCACGATTGCAGTCATCACCACAACAGGATTCCTCACCGCAGTGGGAATCCTAACACGGTGGCAATGTCATCGCCTTCGTGCACAGGGGGAGGTGACGGCGATCTTTTCAGCGTAGTCCTCCATGGCCTCCTGGTCCCGACCAGCGCCAGCTCCTTAGTGGCTGTAAAGACGAAGGAAGAACAATCAGAAAACGGTTGCCCAACGGACCTACAAGCAAGGCGATGTGGTGGCTACTTTTAGCCACCTAAGCCCACGAGGCCCATCATGGCCCATCATGATCCTATAGGCGGGCGCGGCCATTCCGCAGGTACCACGTGTGTAGCAATCTAAAATTTTGAACAAAATAAAAATTTACATATATTAAAATTTTTTATTTATTAGAAAATCAATAAAAAGAAAATCAATTACATAGGAAATTAATGGAAAGAGAATAAATAAAACTCATTAAATGAAAGAAGTATTGAGCTTTATTAAATTGACCCAATAGAATTTAGTGGGCAAAATAGGAATTTTTAAAAGGAGAATAATGGGAAAATACCTTAAATTCGCACTTAATTATTACTTAATAAAAAGGGGTATTTAATGCATTAAAATAGTGATTTGAGTTGGATTTGGAATCTTAAACCTACCCCAATTGATTGGCCCGAAATCCCCTCTCTCTCAACCCAATTAGGAGATCTCTTGCTCAAAAAGGGGAGAGAAAAAGAGGAAATTCGAATTAAGGGAATTAGAGTCCAATTAGGAAATAGAAAGGGGAGAAGCTTAAATACTCTCCTAAAACCCCATGGTCGGCCCTAGCTCATGCCAAGGGGTTGCTGGACTAGGAAGAGAGGCCAAGAGGAGGAGAATTCGTGGAGAAGAGGGATCTCCCAGTTCTTTCCTGAGTTCTTCAAGTTCTTACCCTAGCAGAGGAAAAACGTGAAGGTAGGCATTCTCACGAGCATAAATCCTAAAATTTTGTCTGTAGATTGTCCCAATCATCAGAAACAATACCCTCAAGCTTTATGATTTATCATAGAGTCAATATTTACTTCTTGATTTTCGAAGTTCTGCACTTATCTTGACCCCGAACCCCCTTATTAAATCTTGTTCTCCTTCTACACTTGATCTCATGCACAAAATTTTATTGGAGATTTTGATGGATGTTAGGTTTCTTTTGCCCCTAAAGCCCTAATTTCTACCCATCCTATCTTGCGAATTAATTCGTTGATCCCAACTGTACACAGTTCTATGTTCATATGAATACTCTTTATTAACCATGTTGAAACCATCGTTGCTTTCAGATTCTGATTTACTGGAAGTACCCATGCATGTCTGGATCTGTTTAAAACTAGTATCATGATTTTTCATGAACTGTACTAATTGTTCTTAATTTTAGAACACTCTGTGTCAAGAAGGGCAACTCTTGGACCGCAATCCAAGACATGTCTGATTCCTATCGAACTCGGGCACAAACCACCAGAACGCGACGGCCCGATAGGCTGCATTCTGTGGTCTGGTTGCGACAGTCTGCCAGTCACGTTCTAAAGCGACAGGCATCGCCGTCGCGATCGCTGTGCCTGGCCTGAACGGCTTGTCGCGTTCCTTACAGGCCCTTGTTGTGATCTGACCCCCTGTTATGACAGACCCATCGCGATCCATTTAAACACCTGTCACGATCTACCCTGAACCCATCGCGACCCTTACTGGGGTGCGTCGCGATCACGGGATTTTGCAGAAAAACCCTGATTTGAAATGCATAATTTGCCTATTGTGCATATACCCTTTATTTTCAGTATACCGCAGTAAATTCACTTAATACAAATTGGACATTTATATGTGATTTAAAATGCATACACATGACTAATTTCCATCCATGATTTCATGACACATGCACACACTTTGAACCATCCAAATATGGCTTAATTGGCATGAACATGTTACATAATTTATCTGGTAATTTATGTAATTAAATTGCCTCATTATACATGTGTACGTTTTCGTGTGAGGTTTTGAATACCGATCTCGATGCTCACTGTTCTAGAATTCTCTAGAACGTCGAGCATTGTTTTCTATAATTACCCTCTTTCTTGACTTGGACGACTCTCCATCGGATATTCCTTCTGCCGGACTAGTGAATCCTTGTTCAGGCCTCCGTAAGTCTCCTTGTCATGGATTCCCACATAGTCGATGAGCCGTTGTACCCTAACACCTATGATACTCCTTTAGGGATCAATACAATCTAAATGGCTATTAGAAGTTCACTCTCGTCTTGAATCACGCCGGACCTCTGGACTTGTGCTTAACATGGCCAGCGGAAGGGTTGTGAGTTCCACCTGACTGCCAACACCAAGTGCGCGTGTTGTGCAACTGTTACTATCGCCTGTTTACTCGACATGTTACGTGCAATGTCCACTAGCTCATATCTATACTCTACTCTCTCGTCTATTCACATTCACTCCACTATCTCATCTATTCATCTAGTGTTCTCATCTATTTCTTGGTACTCTATGTGGCCATTGACTGATTGTCTAAAGATAAACAATATAACCAATGCCTGACAATATATAAAGGGCCCGATCTGGTCCTGGAATGCGCCGAAAGTGCTAGTGCCATAGGAGTTAAATGATCAGAGTGTTTGGCATTACACTCGAGTGCTATCTATCTCGACTATCTAAATGACAATCAAAAAGTGCTATATTCTCTCGTTGTCTATTGACAAAACGTGCTATGCTATACTCGTTGTGCTATTGCTATACTTTGTGCTATTGTGTTATGGCCATCCTGCTAATTTGTGCTATTCTCAACACGTGTGTTATTTTTGGAAAGTCTATATTTGGAAAGTCTTTCTATTTCGATCATGCGCAATCCCGCTATATTTTACCATACTTGACTTTCTCGTTATATCATTAGTTACTCTGCATTTAATGCATTAATCATTTAAAGCCTACTTGATTATTGAGATTAAGTCCTACTGGGCGTCATCGCTCACCCTGCGTTATTTGTCGTTGTGTTCTCAGGTGAGACCGAGGATGAACCATACACTCAAGAGGACGGAACGACCTGGAGTGATGTCATGAGTACCCTAGGGTCCTATCACTATGTTTGGCGTTGTAGTAGTTAGGTTTGAAGTTTAGGTCTTTTGCTTTGTTTCAACGTAATTGGGCCCTATAGATTGGCTCTGATATTAGTGGTTGTAACTAGACATTGGAAAGTTATTAAGAAAGATTTGCTTTAGTATTATTCATTGTGTAATAGTTTGATGTCTAGTATTTGCTCTATACCTTTTCTTGCAACTGCCTCACGTTCCGATATTCTACGTCAAGGGCATAACAACGTGTCCTCGGAAGCACCTTGAAGAACCCGAACATGATTTCTGTGCCCGAGCACCTCCAGATCCTGGGAGTGGTCTCCGGACACTCCTCATTCTGTTCGATCTAGCCCCGGCCTACCGAACAGGTCCTGCTCAAGGCGTGCCATGGTCCCGCTGACATACACTGCGCCTGGACATCAGGCATCGAATAACGGGCCCAGCTATCGACAGTAGGTCTAGCCTACTGAACAGGCTACCAGCTTGATACCTCTCAACCAAGGAAATCAGAGCAGCCCTTTGCCTCCTTGCGGTAGTTATAACGGCTGCATAGCACGCGCCCCTAATCAAGTGGTGCGTTAACTGTAGGTCCCCTCAACGGGCGCCTCAACGCATAACTCCCCGCCAAGGGCGCCAACAGGTGCGTCCTTTCTGGTGTAGTTAAAGGACGTGTCGTCCCACTCCCTCATGACCTTCGCCTATAAAAAGGCCCAGGTAACCTCCATGCAGAGGTACGTGATCTTGAATGCTCACACTGGCCCTCGCACCACTCACACACGAGAACCCCTTTCCTTCTAGCCTCTCCAGTCCCGTACTGACTTAGGCATCGGAGGGTTCTCCCTGATAAAAAACTGAGCCCCCCTGATTCCGTTCTTGTCTTGCAGGCTTCCATCCGCACCGGCGATCGCCTTCCCATCTTCTTCAATGGAGGCCCGTTTAGCTCAAGCTCAAACAGGAAAACACCACCACAGCAAGTTAATTTTTTTTTCCTGCCTAATCTCTCTTCTCCACATTCTTTCTTTACGTCACTTTTTATTTCACTTTCATTATGTCAGCCTTTCCTATCTATTTGAATTCTTTTTGTCCATGCAAATTCAAATTAAATGCAGCCACATTTCCACAGTCACAACTCATGTGGCAGAAGCATGTGAAACCTGTGAGTTTAGCGGTGGCAATGAGTCGGGTCTAGACCAGGTCTGGGTTGGTTGGATCAAATTCGATCTCTTATCGATCGGTCTAGGACTAGTCCGGTCTGAGACGAGGTCCAATTTTTAGAAACCCGACCCAGACTAGGACGATTAGGTAAGACCCAGCCCAAGTCCAGTACAGTCTTATTTTGCCTTCTTAAAGATATTTTTATTTTTAATAAAGTTGGTTGTCCATTGAATCAAAACGCATAAAATAAACATTAGACTAATCTAGATAAATTTATTTCTAATTGTAACAAATATGAATAAATATTAAGTCATTAAACATAGCTTCACAACATAATTTTGAATCCAAAATTTTAGAATATTAAAATTATCGCCGTGTCGCTTGCTTTTTAAAAAATATTTACCTGGTCACCGGGCCGCCAAGGCTGGGCAGAGCCAAGTCCAGGCCCAGCCCAATCTTAGCGCACATTGGAGCCGACAAGGCTGTTCTCACCACCATTCCCCTGTCAAGTATTACCTCAGCATCTGCACCTGCAAGGCCCGTTCTCGCACTCTCTCTTGCCCTGCTCTTGCACTCTCTCTCTCTCATGATCTCTCTCTCTCTCAATTTTACTCTCTCTACTTTCTCACTCTTTCTCTCTACTGAACATCAGAACCAGGGCCATGAAGAAGACACAACGAAGAAAATGGCGAGAAATTAATGTTGGAAATCAACTTGGGGCATCACATGTGTATCAAAAATAAAATAAAACAAAAATTAATTTCCATCCAAGTACTTGATCAGGCTATGACGTACGGTGCATGTAAACATGCATACAAACAAGACGTGAGACCATCTCACCTAGGGGAGATCGTATACCCCTGAAGCGTAGAACTAGTTCTTGTTTTAAAGGAGCTCTAGCGAGACTCCCTCTAGCGGTATCCACACAGTGGATGATCGGCGATGACGATGACTCCTCCTTCATCGGTGGTGCCACTCCTTCACATCATGCAACGCCACACAGTGGCCAACAGCAGCAAGAACAAGAGGGGGTGGCCCTCCTAGTTCTCCTCTTTCCTAGGGAGAGCACTGGAGGGAGAGATGAGAAGGAGGATGAAGAAGGTGGCTTCTCCTCTTAAGATCTAGCCTATGAACTTTAAGGAGAACCCCTTCTATTTATAGAGAGCCTAAAGGACACATCATCAGGGATACCTCATCATGTCATGATTACAGGGACACCTCATGATCATGTCATGATTACACAGACACCTCATCAGAGACACCTCGTCCTGTCATGATGACAATGGACACTTTGCAGGAGCACCTTGTCATGCCATCATGACTAAGAACACCTCTCAAGACACCTCATCATGCCAGCATGACTAAGGATGATGAGATGTCCTCCTTCTAGAATGGGTGACAATTGTCATCATATAAGATGATGAGGTGTCCTCCTTCTAGAAGGGGGAGAGGTGGTATGATCCTGGTATGCTCCCTTTAATGGATCCTTGTCAACGCTTATTGGGTCTTACTCAACAAATCTATAATGGGTTAAATAAGACTTATTAGATAACTTTTATCCAATCCTCTATTCATCGCGTTATCCACCTTATGTGTATGACCCTCTAAGCCCAATATCGAGCTGCTATGATGCACCGTCAGAACTCCTTTGACTAGTGATTATTATCTCCATAATAATTCACTCAACTCATCGATATGAACATACTAGGCCACTATGCCATAATCCCTAGACGGTACAAGTGATCAAATCCATTGGATCTGTCTTCCACAGTTACCGTGTACTGTAGTCCCTCGTTCATCTATTATCTCAGAGACCATATATTAGGCATGGTGTTGTTAGACCTATACGGAATATGTTAAAGTCAAACTCTTATCGGATTCTCCTGGAGAACTCCATCTCTCTAAATCCGATTGACCCTGGACAGGGATTTGCCTGAGTAAGACAATAGGGAAATTCCTCTAACAATACTGAGTGGATGATCTCTATTGAACACAATGCCTTCGTAAGGTTGGCTACCATTCCCAATGAATGGCTATACTAGACTGGAACATCCAGACCTATAATCCAGTATCAAAGAATGAAGTACTCAAATAAGACATCTTTGGGTCTCAAGTCTAAGGACAATTACACAATTGAGATACGGAATCGCTATCTGACAATCATGTATTATTAACCATACAGCATTCTGAGAGGGATCATTCGGTGAACTCATTCTCCAATGAACACCTGCACCATATCCTTAGTGTCTCAACACACACAGCTATGAGACCAACTGCCTTCATCACATGGACGGGTATATGGCCAACAGTCTGTTTGGTCATCTCAATATCCTTCTTGAGTAACCTATGACTAGGAATATTTAGGATCTGTGTTTAAGAGGACGGTCTCAATATCATGATCTCATCATGATCCAATTCCCATTGCACAGACCTATGGACATCACAGCATACATACACATGGAATATACTGAGAAAATACCATTATAATATTATCAAAAGAGATTGTACATAATTACAAGTGACATCACTCACATGAATTAACTTGCAAGGCACCTATAACCAGCAAATAAAAGTAGAACCAGAGAGAAACATGCGTCGCTTCCAGAGACGTTGGTACCTTTTTCTATCCCAACTCCAGAAGCTCATGATCGTAGAATCGAGGGCCTCACGATCCGCCTTCCTGGCCAAGAGCTTTACCTTCTACACTACAAATATTCCCACTCCATCTTCAGATCTGGCGGATAAAGTGCAAGATTGTGGTGTCCATGGCCTCTTTGTCCCCGGGGGCGTTGGTCGTGCTGTCCTCTAGGAACCTCCGCATCGTCGTCTGCCACAACTCCCTGCCCCAACCTTCACCAACCCCATCACCATCCTTACGTCATGAAGAGGCAATTCCCATCTGCCTCCATGTCACTGACATGAGACAGTTGGAAGGTCACCTCGACACCGTCACATCATCCATGTTCCTCCAAAAGACCGTCGTTGTTGGACATGCGTGCGATTATTCTATTTTTTTCCAAAGAATAATCTCATTTGTGGTTTGAAGTTCTGAAAGATTTTAGTTTCATGTTTCAAAATTCCACGTACTCTATAGTCTACCCTTGGTCCAAACAAAGAAAACATGAATTCTGGATATCATGAAATATAGATGGTTGAATTCTGATAAAAACATGAATCCAAAATCTTTTAAAAAAAATCTCATAGCAAGTTGGCCTTAGACTACATGCCCGCGGTGATTGTTCTACTGACATGTTCATACAAGTATTGATTTTGTTCTAGTTACACATGGCCAGTGGTTATGCTTAGTTTACATTTTTCATACTTTCTTTGGACTATATTTTTTCCTTATTATTGTATTTTTATTTTATTCTTTTAGCTATTTGTTGAACCCGAAAAAATATTGGGGTCTAGACGAGCCCCGGGCAGACCGGGAGCAAACCTCGGCCTCCCCACTCAGACACCTGAGATAAATGGGTCCGAGTCCTCGCATCAATCCCGAAGCGTGGCGTTCGAGAAGTCCATCGGTGGCGAGAATACGCACCCCGAGTAGTCGAAACTCGAGACCTGGACGCGCGTTCGAGATTGCGCACGATGCAGATGGCCCAGAAAGCCAAGTGCACGTTCCCTCCAAAAACAGGATCGAACGTACGTGGAACGGCGAAAACGCACGTCGGATGCACGCTGGATGCACGGCAGCGCGCATGCGTATGAGCCTTGTGCGTGCCAGGACCGACCAATGCAAAATAAAGGATGGGAGGCCCCCCTTTTTAAAGGCGGGCCGGGAGATGAGGCCCAGGAGGGGCCACCCGCGCCGGACCAGGGGGAACCCCCGCCGAACTGGCGCGGGGTGGCGACCCCCACCGGACCAGCGCGGGGGGCTAACCCCCGTCGAACCGGCCCAAGAGGGCCACCCCTGCGGACCGGGCGCAGGTGCCACCCCCGGCGGCGGACCAGCGCCGGGGGGGGGGGGGGGGGGGGGCTAACCCCCCCAAGCCGGCCCAGGGGCAACCCTGCCAGACCGACCCGCGAGGTCACCCCCGCCGGACCGGGCACGGGTTTCACCCACCCCGGACCAACGCGGGTGGGCCCCTGGTCTGGCGCCCCTGCGGGACCCTGG
The DNA here is from genome assembly GCA_014218235.1 of Colocasia esculenta. NCBI lineage: Eukaryota > Viridiplantae > Streptophyta > Magnoliopsida > Alismatales > Araceae > Colocasia > Colocasia esculenta. Next base: position 51,378,906 of record CM024762.1, read on the forward strand.
TCTGGCACCCATGCGCGCCCCTTTGGGCCCTTGGTCTGGCGCTCCTGCACGCCCCCTGGTCCGACGCACCTTAGCCCTCGATCCTGGCGCCCTGCTGGTCTGGCGGACCTCCGCCCTCGGCTCAGCGCCCGAGGAAGAAGCGACCTCACCCCCGTCGGGCCGTGTACCCCTGCCGGGCCACCCTTCAGCTCCTCCTATAAATAGAGGGGCAGCCCTCCATTCAAAAGATGCGCAAACCCCCCGTGAAGGTCCGGAGAAGCCCCTACTTGCGAGAGCTCTCACCTTTTCCTGCTGAATTCCCTGTCGTTCCGGCGTTGGTGGGATCATTCCGTCTGTGCTCCACTCGCCGGAAGCTTGCCACCCGGTGCCAAGACGCTGCAGGTCATTATGCAAACCCCAGCATTTGGCAGTGATGTATAAGTCCTCCCGTGTTAGAAAACGATATGCGTAGAGGCAAGTTTGTCCAACGGAGGTACAAACACCCTATCGTCAACATAAATGTGAATGTCGTGATATGTAAGTGACCGATGGAGGCACAAATACCCCATTGTGAGCGCGCATGGCTTGATGTATTATGTAAGCGCCTAGCGGAGGCACAAACATGATGACCGTCTGTCCCCATGTAATTTTAATTAATTACATACATATATATATATATATATATTATATATATTGATGATTAACAAAACCAAACAAAAGTTTATCATTATATCTAATGAATATTTCATAAGTCTTAAGTACAAAAAAATACCAAGTTCAAACAAGCCAATAAAGGTATGCATTACTTCTCTGAAGCCTTAATCTTTTCAACATGATATTTCTCTAAGTCCATATCGACTTCTATTGAAGCCATAACGATTTCTTATAAGCATATCGATTTCAATAGAATTATCATAACGATTTCCCTTCTGGCTGAAAAGTCTGTTGTTTCAAACAAATCGATGCCGTACGACTCTATAAGTTACCGTAACGATTTCTTTAGAGCCCTAACGACTTGCTCGTCACAATGACTCTATAACTTACCGTAACGATTTCTTTAGAGCTCGTACGACTTGCCTGTCGCAACGACTCATAAGTTATCGCAAGGATTTCTTTAGAGCCCGTAACGACTTACTCGTCACAACGCTCTATAGTTCCATAATGATTTCTTTAGAAACTCGTAACGACTGCCTATCATAACAACTCTATAAGTTACCGTAACGACTTCTTTAGAACTCGTACGACTTGCTTGTAGTAACGATTTCATAAGTTACCATAACGACTTCTTTAGAACTCGCAACGACTTGCTTATTGTACCGACTTGATAAGTATTCTTACGATTTCTTTAGAATTCACAACGACTTACTTTGTATAATGATTTGTTAAGTATTTCACATCGTTTCTTAGAAACACAACGATTTGCTTTGTGCAACGATTCATTAAGTGTTCATGATATATCTTCTGTCACATAACGATTTGCTATGACTGATAACGATTTCATAGGTCATATAGTCATCGATTTCATATCTTGATATCTTATTCATCTTAAAAGCGTTGACTAGTCAAAGTCCACGTAGACATCTCTCTGACGCTTTTTGCATTTATGAGATCTGAACGTATCTCTGCATGCATGCAGACCATATCGTGCCTACTCTGATTACGTCCTTTAGACTTAAGCTATTTTGCATTACTATTTTCATGTCTATTGATACTGACGTTGACTGACATCAGAGACAGCTTAGCTGTCTGCTATTTGAGATTGACATTGTGCAGACCTCTGAACTAGCTTCATGGTACAATGTTAACAATAGAAGCCACGGATATTTCTGAAGATCTATCTCTTTGCGTGCTCAAGTGATCAAAAGACTGTTGACTTGAAGCTTCTAAGACTCCAGATGTCTTCAGTCTAACGACTACTCAAAAGAGAGACAAGGACACTTCAACGTCTACATTTCAAATTGAAGATATAAATTCAGTTAGAAGAACAGAAGAAAAATAAGAACACACTTCAGCATTCAAATTCTTCTGAAGAATGTCCAGACCAAGAACCTTCATTCCACTTAGCTTTTGCTCTTTTGCTCTCCACTAGTTGTGAAAATCTTGTGAGAGCCTGTATAGTTCTGAGAGTGTGCTTGTTTAAATCTCTTTGCTCTCAGTTCTAGTTCTTCAGATCATTGCTTGTCAAACCTTGATCTAGGGCTTAAATTCATTCACTCTCTTTGTTTGTTCCCTTCGTGTGAATGAAGACTGGTGGTATCTGTTGGGTTGAATGTAAATTCATATCATTTCCCTCCTATTTTGATGATGACAAGAGGTGTTCTTAAAGCAATTAATTGAAACATGTCAAAAACATCATACCTGAAATTCATGTTCAAAAAGTATTTTTCAAACCACATTTATCATTTATGGTCATGACAAATCATTTAACTAATGATATATGTGTGTATTTTTCAGGTACAACACTTTTTATGCAAAAGATGAGTCGACACACCCATCAATGGTGTCGACACATCAACAAGATTCAAGGCAAAATGTGTAAAAATGTTGAGACTGTGTCGACACATGTCAAGAGTGTGTCGACACGAGTGGCAGTTTTTCAGAAATCAAGCCTACCCAGGTCGACACACTCTCAGAGCAGGTCGACACTGGATCCCGTTCACAGAACAGACTATCTGCAGAATTGGGAAAGCAGGTCGACACACTCCAGAGCAGGTCGACAAGGACCTTCTTCCCAGAACAGCCTTCTACATATTCTGGACAGTGTGTCGACACTACCACCAGGGCAGGTCGACACACTACGGAAAACTTTTCATCCTAAAAGTTGATGGCTGCCACGTGTCCTTCTAGGGCGATCAGAATCTTCCTAGGAATGTGTGCCCTTGTACCCCAAAAGGGTATCTTTGGAATCCTAAGGATATAAAGTGTCTTTTTGGCCAGCCTTCACAAGAGAGAAGGACCCAACTCTCTCAGAGCCTCCAAGAAGCTCTTGGCGGCCAAGAAGAGCTCGTGTCTCCTTCCCCTGCTCTCCAAGTGCTTCCAGAAGACCAATTCCCACCAATTCAAGGTGTGGGAATTGGAATTGACTCCTGAAGATTCCTCTGAAGCATTCCAGGAGGCAGATCCTGTAGAAGACTTCCTTGGTGAAGAATTCGAGGAAGATCCAACTTCTCAGATTGCAGAGCATCGACTTGGACTTCAAGCTTCACAAGTTCTTCCCAATTCAAGCTTCTACAAGGGAGTACACTGAAGAACGAAGCCTTTCAATACAATTTACTTTTCTTCTGTTCTTCTGAGATATCTTTTGAGATTATGCAAGTGCTTCTGCATAACTCTCTTTAGAGTTCTCAAATTTCGACTAGATCTGTTGCTAGAGGATCTTAGTCTTAAGTTGGTGTCTAGCAAGTTTCAGTGTGAGCATTGTGCTCAGTTTGTTGTGAGCCGTCGAGCTCAGTTTGAGTTGTCAAGCTCAAGGGTGGTTTGAGCAGTCTTGCTCAGTGTTTCTAGAGTAGTCTTGCTCTAGAGGTTGTGTGAGTTGTATGCTCTGAAGTGTTGGAGTTGTTAGGCTCCTTTGGGTGTGTAGCCCAGTTGTGTTAGTGAAGCCTCACGGGTTGTGAGGGGTGGATGTAGGAATCACTTGGGTGATTTCCGAACCACCTAAAAAAAATCCTTGTGCATTTGTCTTCTGTGGTTGATTGATTCATTCGTTAGATGCTTGCATAGGATACGTTTTAATTCACTTAAAACTTGCTTCTCATCTAAGTTTTTCAACTCACTCAAATCCAATCAGATCTGTAGTTTTTCACTGATACATTGCCTCTGATTCTAAATAGTTTTCAAATTACTTAAGCTCCGCAAAAGTGGCTAAGATCTATTCATCCCCCCCCCTTCTAGATCTTTTCCACACATTCATTTTGATCCTTCAATTGGTATCAGGGCGGGTTTACATCGATCTGATTTGAACTGAGCAGTTTTTGTTTCTGAGTGAGTTGATTGTTTGTTGATTGTTGCTTGTTGTTTGCTTGCTTTTTAACTTTTTCTCTGGGCATTTACTTAAGTGTCATGGACTCAAAGGGTTTCATAGCTGAGGGCCATTCCATAAATAGGCCACCATTCTTTAATGGTTTGGACTATTCTTATTGGAAGAATAGAATGCAAGTGTTTTTAAGGCCCAGAACTATGAGATCTGGAAAGTTGTAGAGGTGGGTCCCTATGAGAACCAGGGAGAAGAAGATACCTGGACAAGGAAACAGATAGGAAAGCTACACTGAATTATAGTGCCATGAACATGATTCAGTGTGCTGTCCATCCAAGGAGTATTCGAGAATCTCTATGTGCAAATCTGCCAAAGAGATGTGGGATAAACTCGAATTACTCTATGAGGGAACATCTCAGGTCAAGGAGACCAAGGCAAACATTTTAGTTTCAGAATATGAACTCTTTATGATGAAATCTAATGAATCTATTTCTGAAATGTTTGCCAGATTCATGGTGATAGTCAATGGACTCAAGGCTTTGGGTAAGGAGTATACTGATGCAGACTTGGTAAGAAAGATTTTGCGTTCACTTTCTTCACTTTGGCATACCAAGGCCACTGTTTGAAGATTCAAAAGATTTGTCCAAGATTTCTTTGGATGAATTGATTGGATCTTTAATGACATATGAAATAAACTTTAAAAGAAATGAAGAGCACATCATTAAGACCAAGCCTATGGCACTCAAAGCCTTCAAGCAACAAAGATAAAAATTAGGATAAGACAAGTTCTGAAGAATCTGAGTCGAATGAGGATGAGATTGCCCTCATGACCAGACAATTCAGGAAATTTTTGAAATATAGGAAAGGGAAAATGACTGGGAAAAAGAAATTTCCTTCAGGTAAGAAGAACACTTCCTCTTCCAATTTCAATAAGAATCATAAACCTGATGAAAATGTTATCTGTTACAGGTGCAACAAGCCAGGACACATGAAGGGAGAGTGTCCTGAGAACAAGAAGGAAAAGCACAAGAGATTTCAGAAATATAAGAAGCCAAAGGCCATGGTAGCCACTTGGTCTGATGAAGATACAAGTGAGGAAGAAGAAGAGAAAAAGTCCTCAAGCTCAGAGAGTGAGGAAGTTTGCTTCATGGCCAACAGCACAGATGAAAAGGTAAACACTTCCTTTGAAGATTATACTGTTGAAGATTGGCAGGATGTGTATGCAGAATTGGTTGAAAAATACTCTGAAATGAGAAAAGAAAACAAACACATCAAAAAGAAAATTGAAAATCTTTACCATAACCAATCTTCAAACAAAAGAATAATTGAACTGGAATCTGAAGTAACACAAATGCTTGAAGAAAAGGAAAATCTTCTAAACTTAATTGATGATTTAAAGCTTGCCTCTCAAAAGGCTTCTCAAGAATTCAGAAACTTAAATGAAAAGCTGGAAATTGAAAATCAAGAAAAACAGCAGAAAATTGAAGAAATTGAAACTCTTAAAAACCAGCTAAAAGAAAGGGATGAAGTCATCCAAACCTTCACAAAAGTAAGGACAACTTAGAGGCACTGTTAGGAACAAACATGACAACCACTTCTCATGGATTAGGATTCAACAAGAAGAAACCCCAAAAAGACAAATCTGGTGAGAAAAAGGGAAAAGCACACTAATCAATTTTGTCAAGGGTCCTAATCTGGAAAACATTGAAATCCAACAAACAGCAAACAAAATCCCAAACAAAACTCAAAACAAATCAAAAATTCAAAAACAAGAAGACTATCAGGTCGACACAGTCCTCTGACAGGTCGACACTAGTCCACAAGAAGAAGACTTCTGTGGCTGTTGTGTCGACACCAATTCAGAAGAGGTCGACCTGCTCAACACCAAAAACCATAAACAACTCAACCAAAAATTCAAACAAAAATCTGAAAGACAAGAAAAAGGGAAAAGAAATAATTCATGAAAGACCTTGGACCTCCAAGACAACACATCAAGAAAATTGGCCTAATCCTTGGAACCAATGGTATGAAAATCCCTGTTGGTATTATCCTCAATACTCTTATCCAAATTTCTGGATGTACCAACACAATCCATGGATTCCACCTCCTCCTCTGAATTCAAATTTTCAAATGAAAAACTCCCCTCCTCCCAAAAACAAAGATCTTGGTGCTTTCATTCCTAAAAGAAAGAACAAACAGAAAAAGGCTGAAAACACCAAAGTACCAAAAAAAAAGTCAAAAACAAATCAATTTGGGTGAGAAAGGATTTGATATCTGTGCTCAATCATACTGATGGTCCCAACTCTGTTTGGGTACCAAAATCTTCTCTCTATTGATCTTTGTGCAGGAAGGTCGTGCACCCAACACCAATGTTTGGTTCTTGATAGTGGGTGTTCACGACACATGACTGGAGATAGAGCAAATTTTCCTGTCTAATTGAAAAGGAGGGAGGGTCAGTCACCTTTGGAGGTAAAAATAAAGGAAAGATCATTGGATCTGGTAAGGTTGGTCAAACTTCTTCAAACTCAGTAGATAATGTTTTGTTAGTTGATGGACTTGATTATAATTTGCTCAGTATCAGCCAACTATGTGACAAAGGTCACAAAGTTGTGTTTGAATCTAATTTTTGCAAGATAATTGATTCATCAACTGATAAAATCAAATTCTTTGGAAAAGAGAAAACAATGTTACATGATCAACCTAAATAAAAACTTTTTTGAAAATCTTTGTTTTGTAGCAAATAAAGATGAAATTGCATGGACTTGGCACAAAAGACTTGGCCATGCAAGTTTCAGAACTTTGAATAAGTTGTTAAGATTGAATCTGGTTAAAGGTCTTCCTGAATCTTTTCTAGTGTTGAAGGTCAAATTTGTGGGATCTGTGCTAAAGGAAAACAAACTAGGAAATCCTTTAAAGTCTTCAATGAAGTACTCAATCTAAGCCACTAGAACTTCTTCACATGGACCTCTTTGGGCCAACAAGAGTTCTAAGCTTAAGTGGCAAGAGATATGGGTTTGTAATCATTGATGACTTTACTAGATTTACCTGGGTTATTTTTCTATCCCACAAAAGTGATGCATGCCTTGAATTCAAGAATTTCTGTACCACTATCTTAACAACTTATCCATTTAAAATTAAAAACATTTTAACTGATCATGGGGGTGAATTTGATAACACATCCTTTTCTGATCTATGTGCTGAATTTCAAATATTTCACAAGTTTTCTTCACCAGAACTCCAGAACAAAATAGAGTTGTGGAAAGAAAGAATAGAACTCTTGTGGAAATGGCTAGATCCATGCTCTTAGGGAGTAATCTGCCCAAATCTTTCTGGGCTGAAGCTGTTAACACAGCCAATCACATCCTAAACAGAGCTCTGGTCAGACCAAAGATCAGAAAAACCCCCTATGAATTGTTGAAAAACAAAAAGCCAACTGTCTCTTATTTCAAACCTTTGGGTGCAAGTGTTTTGTACACAATAACAACAAATAAATCCTTGACAAGTTTGATGCTAAGAGTCAGGAAGCTATCTTCCTTGGCTATTTGAAGTGTCAAGGGCTTTCAAAGTGTACATATTAAAAACCAAAAATGTTGAAGAATCACCACATGTTATTTTGATGGAAATTCTTTTCCACTAATGATTCTAAATCTTGCAGGGAAAAACAAGACAATGAAGATGATGACCTCATTGTGGATCTTCACCAACCGTTGAGGAGATTAACAACATTGAAGAGAACCTGAACAACAACTCACCATCTTCAAGTGGTTCAGGTAATATTGCTCCAGAAGAGGGCACTTCTTAACATGTAATTTCTGAACCTCGTTTTCTAAGAGATCACCCATTAGACAGTGTAGTTGGCAACTTAAATGATAGAGTTAGGACCAGATCATCCTTCTTACAAAACATTGAAGAAGACTCACTAGCTCTAATTTCCCAAATTGAACCCAAGTCAATTGATGAAGCCTTATCCAGTTCTGATTGGATTAATGCTATGCATGATGAACTTCATCAATTTGAAAGAAATCAAGTGGGAATTAGTGCCTAGACCTAGTGACCAAACTGTGATTGGCACTAGATGGGTTTTCAGAAATAAATTGAATAAAGCTGGTCAGTAATAAGAAACAAGCTAGGCTAGTTGCAAAGGGGTATAACCAAGAATTTGGAATTGACTTTGAAGAATCTTATGCCCCTGTAGCTAGACTAGAAGCTGTGAATTTTCCTTGCTTTTGCATCCTCCATGAAATTCAAAGTCTTTCAAATGATGTCAAAAGTGCATTTCTAAATGGATATATAAAAAAATGTTTTTGTTGAACAACCTCCTGGATTTGAAATTGAAAAATATCCTAACCATGTTTTCAAGCTTAATAAGGCACTCTATGGTCTTAAACAAGCTCCAAGAGCTTGGTATGATCGTTTAATTTCCTTTTACTTAAAAAAGGATATTCTAGAGGTAATGTTGATCAAACATTTGTTCACAAAATAGTAAAAAATCAAATAATTGTTGTCCAATTTAGTTGATGACATAATATTTAGATCAACTAATAAGGCCTTTGCGTGAATTTTCAAATCAAATGAAGAATGAATTTGAAATGAGCTTAATGGAGATTTAACATTCTTTTGGGATTGCAGGTGAACCAACACTGAAGAATCTTCATCAGTCAAACCAAATATACAAGGAGCTACTAAAAAGGTTTGACTTTCAGAACCTTAACACTCAAGCACACCCATTGCAATAAATGCTAAGCTAGAAGAAGACCCATCTGGTAAGTCAGAGATCCAAAGACCTACAAGTATGATTGGCTCTCTGCTCTACCTTACTACTTCTAGACCTGACATTCAGTTTTGTGTTGCTTATGTGCTAGATTCCAATCTAATCCTAAAGAAAGTCATATGCTTGCTGTGAAAAGAATTTTTAAATATCTTGTTGGAACTGTGACTTAGGAATTTGGTATCATGCTGGTTGCAAGTTAGAATGGTTTGCCTATTGTGATGCTGATTATGATGGGTGTAAGTTAGATAGAAAAAGCACTAGTGGCTTGTGTTTATTTCTAGGTGGGTGCCTTATCTCTTGGGCTTCTAAGAAGCACATTCAGTTGCTCTGTCAACCGCAGAGGCTGAGTAGTTTGCTGCAGGTAGATGTGGAACTCAGATTCTCTGGGTGAAACATCAACTTCTTGAGTCTATGTCGACACATGTCAAGATTGTGTCGCCACGAGTGGTAGTTTTTCAGAAATCAAGCCTACCCAGGTCGACCACTCTTAGAGCAGGTCGACACTGGATCCCGTTCACAGAACAGACTATCTGCAGAATTGGGAAAGCAAGTCGACACACTCCAGAGCAGGTCGACACGGGACCTTCTTCCCAGAACAACCTTCTACATATTCTGGACATTGGTGTCGACACTACCACTAGGGCAGGTCGACACACTACGGAAACTTTTCATCCTAAAAGTTGATGGCTGCCACGTGTCCTTCTAGGGCGATCAGAATCTTCCTAGGAATGCATTCCCTTGTACCCAAAAGGGTATCTTTGGAATCCTAAGATTAAAGTGTCTTTTCCAGCCTTCACAAGAGAGAATGACCCAACTCTCTCAAGCCTCCAAGAAGCTCCTGGCAGCCAAGAAGAGCTCGTTTCTCCTTCCCCTGCTCTCCAAGTGCTTCCAGAAGACCAATTCCACCAATTCAGGTGTGGGAAATTGGAATTTGAACTCCTGAAGACTTCTCTGAAGCATTCCAAGAGGCAGATCCTGTAGAAGACTTCCTTGGTGAGAATTCGGGAAGATCCACTTCTCAGATTGCAGAGCATCGACTTGGACTTCAAGCTTCACAGTTCCTTCCCAATTCAAGTTTCTACAAGGGAGTACCCTGAAGAACGAAGCCTTTCAATACAATTTACCTTTCTTCTGTTCTTCTGATATATTTTTGAGATTATGCAAGGCTTCTGCATACCTCCTTTAGAGTTCTCAATTTCGACTAGATCTGTTGCTAGAGATCTTAGTCTTAAGTTGGTGTCTAGCAGTTTCAGTGGAGCATTGTGCTCAGTTTGTGTGAGCCGTCGAGCTCAGTTTGAGTTGTCAAGCTCAAGGGTGGTTGAGCAGTCTTGCCTCAGTGTTTTCTAGAGTAGTCTTGCTCTAGGGTGTGTGAGTTGTATGCTCTGAAGTGTTGGAGTTGTTAGGCTCCTTTGGGTGTGTAGCCCAGTTGTATTAGTGAAGCCTCACAGTGTGAGGGTGGATGTAGAATCACTTGGGTGATTTCCGAACCACCTAAAAAATCCTTGTGCATTGTCTTCTGTGTTTGATTGATTCATCGTTAGATGCTTGCATAGGATACAGTTTTAATTCACTTAATCAACTTGCTTCTCATCTAAGTTTTTTCAACTTACTCAAATCCAATCAGATCTGTAGTTTTTCACTGATAACATTGCCTCGGATTCTAATAGTTTTCAAATTACTTAAGCTTCCGCAAAAGTGGCTAAGATCTATTCATCCCACCCCCTTCTAGATCTTTTCCACACATTCATTTCGTCCTTCAGTATCCAGGTGTTATTCCCTTCGGTTGTGAAGGAAGACCTGGGTTGGTATCCAGGTGTTTTTCCCTTCGGGTTGTTTTTGTTTTTTTCCTTTTGAAGGAAGACCTGGTGTGGTATCCACGGTGTTTGTCCCTTCAGTTGTGAAGGAGACCTGGTGTTGGTATCCAGGGTGGTGTTCCCTTCGGGTGTGAGGAAGACCAGTTGAGCTGGGTGTTGTAGTGTCCTTAGGGGGACTGTACCCTAGTTAGTGAAATCCTGAGTTGTTGCTCAAGGACTGGACGTAGGACTCTAAGGAAAAGGAGTCCGAACCAGGATAAACCTTGTGTTGTGTGATTTGTCTTCCTTGTGTGGTTTTTATTTAAACTACTGTCACTAACCTACTTCGAAGACGTTTTGTGAATGTTTTTTAGTTACAGGTATCTTCTAGATTAATTTTAAAGACCCATTCACCCCCCTCTGGGCTCGTCAACTGGGCAACAAGTGGTATCCGAGCGAGTCTCTTTCGATAAAGAAAGGATCCAACGATCTGAAGAGTAAAGATCCATGGCAACCCAAGGTAACTTTGAAGGTCAGTCTGTCAACCGACCCCCTCTCTTCGATGTGAAGATTATCCTTACTGGAAGACCAGAATGGAATACTTTCTACAGGTCACGACCATCAAATTGGTTCATAGTAGGAAGGCGATCTGTTTAGTCACAAATGAGAAAGCACAAATTGACAGATGATGACAGGAAGAAGATTTCCCTGAATGCAGCAAAGAGC
>CM024762.1:51390247-51442973 GCA_014218235.1 Colocasia esculenta
TTCTTTAGAGCTCGTAACAACTTGCCTGTCGCGCACGACTCTATAAGTTATCGCAACGATTTCTTTAGAGCCCGTAACGACTTACTCGTCAAACGAACTCTATAAGTTACCGTAATGATTTCTTTAGAAACTTGTAACGACTGCTTGCCTGTCATAACGACTCTATAAGTTACCGTAACGACTTCTTTAGAACTCATAAACGACTTGCTTGTTGTAACGATTTCATAAGTTACATAAAAACTTTTTAGAACTCGCAACGACTTGCTTATTGTAACGACTTGATAAGTATCATAACGATTTCTTTAGAATTCACAACGACTTGCTTTGTATAATGATTTTGTAAGTATTTCACATCGATTTCTTCAGAAACACAACGATTTGCTTTGTGCAAGATTCATAAGTGTTCATGATATATCTTCTATCAATAATGATTTTCTATGACTCATAACGATTTCATAAGTCATTATAGTCATCGATTTCATATCTGATATCTTATTCATCTTAAAAGCGTTGACTAGTCAAAGTCCACGTAGACATCTCTCTGACGCTTTTGCATTTATGAGATCTGAACGTATCTCTACATGCATGCAGACCATATCGTGCCTACTCTGATTACGTCCTTTAGACTTAAGCTATTTTGCATTACTATTTTCATGTCTATTGATACTGACGTTGACTGACATCAGAGACAGCTTAGCTGTCTGCTATTTGAGATTGACATTTGTGGAGACCTTTCAACTAGCTTCATGGTACAACGTTAAACAAATAGAAGCCAACAGATATTTCTGAAGATCTATCTCTTTGCGTGCTCAAGTGATCAAAAGACTGTTGACTGGAAGCTTCAAGACTCCAGATGTCATTCAGTCTAACGATTACTCAAAGAGAGACAACGGACACTTCAACGTCTACATTTCAAATTGAAGATATAAATTCAAGTTCGAAGAACAGAAGAAAATAAGAGATCACGCATTCAAGCATTCAAATTCTTCTGAAGAAAGTCTAGAGCCAAGAACCTTCATTCCACTTAGCTTTTGCTCTTTTGCTCTCCACTAGTTTGTGAAAATCTTGTGAGAGATGTATAGTTCTGAGAGGTGCCTGTTTAAATTCTTTGCTCTCAGTTCTAGTGGCTCAGATCCTGCTTGTCATTCCTTGCTTGTCAAAACCTTGATCTAGGGGCTTGAATTTCATCACTCTCTTGTGTTGTTCCCTTCGGGTGAGGGTGTGAAGGAAGACTGGTGGTATCCAGGGTGTTTTTCCCTTCGGTTGTGAAGGAAGACCTGGTGTGGTATCCACAGTGTTGTTCCCTTCAGTTGTGAAGGAAGACCTGGTGTGGTATCCAGGGTGTGTTCCCTTCGGGTGTGAAGGAAGACCAGGAGCGGTGTTGTAGCGTCCTTAGGGGGACTGTACCCTAGTTAGTGAAATCCTGAGTTGTTGCTCAGGGACTAGACGTAGACTCCTAAGGAAAGGAGGTCCGAACCAGGATAAACCTTGTGTTGTGTGATTGTCTTCCTGTGTGTTTGTTATTTAAACTAACTGTCATTAACCTACTTCGAAGAACGTTTGTGTGAATGTTTTTAGTTACAGGTATCTTCTAGATTAATTTAAAGACCCATTCACCCCCCTTGGGCTCGTCAACTGGGCAACAAGTGGTATCAGAGCGAGTCTCTTCGACAAAGAAAGGATCCAACGATCTGAAGAGTAAAGATCCATGGCAGCCCAAGGTAACTTTGATGGTGAAGATTATCCTTACTGGAAGACCAGAATGGAATACTTTCTACAAGGGCACGACTATCAAATTTGGTCCATAGTAGAAGAAGGTGATCTGTAGTCACAAATGAGAAAGCACAATGGACAGATGATGACAGGAAGAAGATTTCTCTGAATTGCAAAGCAAGAGAGCATCCTATGCTGTTCTCTAAGTAAGAAGAATTCAACAGAGTTTTAGCCTGCAAATCCTCAATGAAATGTGGGAAAAGCTCAGGATTACTTATGAAGGCACAGACAAAGTAAAGGAAACAAGAATCGACATTCTTGTCACTCAATATGAAAGATTTCAGATGCAGTCAGGTGAGTCCATAACTCAAATGTTCAGCCGGTTCACTGACATCACAAATGGACTAGCTAGTCTGGGGAAAACCTATGAGATGGGAGACATGGTGAGGAAGATACTTAGATCCTTACCGTCCTCATGGACCCAAGGTCACAGCAATAGAAGAAGCTAATGACCTGAAGAGAAGTCTGTAGAAAAGCTCATGGGTCCCTCATGGCCCATGAGATCAACATGGAAAGGCAGGAGAGTCCTCTAGCAGAAAGAAGCACTCCAACGCCTTAAAAGCTGAAGAAGATTCACCAGAAGCAAGTTCAGCTGAAAGTGAAAGTGATGCAGACAGCGAAAATGAGGAAGCTATGCTATCTAGAAAATTACAGCGAAATTTGGCTAAGAAGAAGAAATTCAATCTGGAAGAAGGCACTTCAAAAGGAACAAGGAATTCAAGAAGCCAGATGGAAAAGAATAAAGAAAGGAGAACCCGTCTGCTATGAATGAGAAGCCAGGACACATTAAAACTGAGTGTCCAAAGTTAAAGAAGCCAGAGTTCAGGAAGAAGGACAGTTCCAAGAAGTTCAGAAAGTACAAGAAGAAGGCGATGGCAGCAGCATGGGAAAACAGTAGTGACTCAGACAGTGAGTCAAGTTCTTGCAGTGATGAAGAAAAGGCCAACTTGGCCTCATGGCAAATACTGAAGATAAGGTAACTTCTGACTCCTCTTTTGATTCAGCAATGATTCAGATTCCGATAGCTTAGAAGAGGCTTTCAACGAACTATATGAAAAATATAAAGAAGTAACCAAATTATTAAAAGTGAGCAAGAAAAACATAGTCTGCATAGAAATACAAACTCATCTAAAATCAGAAAATGAACAATTAGAAAGTCAAATAACTGAACTTAAAAGAAGAAATGAACTGTTATGTGAAGACCTAAAAGCTAAGAATGAACAAATAACTAAATTAGAGAACAAGTAAGTTTAGATGAACTGAAAACTGAAATCAAAACACTAACAGAAGAAAATATACAGTTATCTAGCACATTAGAAAAATTCACTAATGGTAAAACTCCTTCATATTAAAAGGTGCTAGAAGATCAGGTAAGAAGAAAAATGGATTAGGATATACACCCCCAGATAATGAAGAAACCATAATTATCCTAAAAACATATCCAACACCAAAATTTGTACCTGAACAAGATACAACATACAAAGCTGATTTCAGATATATAGAAAAAAGTAACCAAATTATCCTGCTGTAGTCACTGTAACAAGTTAGGACACATCATAACGGCATGCCCAACAAGACATAAGAAATGGATAATAAAAGGCAAAATAAATGATACTACCCATCAGGACCCAAAAGAATTTGGGTACCTAAAACTTGATGTTTTTATTTCAGGACATCTCTCGAGCATCCAAATGGTATTTGGATAGCGGGTGCTCAAGACACATGTCAGGAAACCAGAAGTTATTCTCTCATCTCCAAGCTGAAGAAGGAACAGTTACTTATGGAGATAATGGGAAAGGAACCGTGATAGGCAGCGTGGCTCTGTGAATAACAAAGGAAAAACAGTCATAGAAGATGTGCTATTAGTCAAGGGATTGAAGCACAATCTCATTAGCATTAGCCAGCTGTGTGACAGAGGCCATCAGATCAAGTTTCAAGAGTCGAAGTGCAGCATACTGAAGGATGGAGCAGTCATCTTTGAAGCTAATAGAGAAAAGAATTGTATGTGCTCTATCTTGAAGAACTCAAGGTTCAAAATGTTTGCCTGGCAGCAATAAAGATAAATCTACAGAATTTGGCAAAGACGACTTGGACATTGCAGCATAGATGGCATGAGAAAATGCTGAAGAAGAATCTTGTGGAAGGTCTACCTAAGGTTAGTACAAAATGGATGGTGTATGTAACCTTGTGCTAAGGGAAAGCACACCAAAGGCTCCTTCAAGTCAAGACGGTGGTGACCACCTCAAAACCCTTAGAGCTCCTCATATGGATCTATTTGGCCAATGAGGACTACCAGTCTTGGAGGAAAGAATTTTGGATTTGTCATAGTTGATGACTACTCAAGATTCACATGGGTATCATTCCTAGAGCATAAAGATGATACTTTTGAAAACTTTGTTAGTTTCAGCAAGAAGGTCCAGAAAGATCAAAAGTTCAGCATTGTGTCTATCCGATCAGATCATGGTGGTGAATTTCAAAATGAAAAGTTTGCTAGATTTTGTGATGATCAGGGAATTGAGCATAATTCTCAGCACCAAGGACACCACAACAAAATGGTATTGCTGAGAGGAAGAACAGAACCCTATTGGATATGGCAAGAACTATGCTCTCAGAATATGATCTGCCAAGATATTTTGGGCTGAAGCAGTCAACACAGCAAGCAATTACATTATCAACCGAGTAATGATCAGGCCAATCCTGAAAAAGACTGCATATGAACTATTCAAAGGGAAGAAGCCAAAGATCAGCCACTTCAGGACTTTTGGATGTCCTTGCTTCATTCACAACAATGGAAAAAGGGACATTGGTAAGTTGGATGCCAATCAGATGAAGGCATCTTTATGGGGTACACCTCTAAACCCAAAGGCTATAGAGTATTTAACAAATGTACTTTATTGATTGAACAGTCTGTACATATTATTTTTGATGAAACTAACCCTTCCTTGAGAAAGGAAGTAGATAGTGACAATGATGATGCAGATGAACTGTCCAAGAAACTAAAAGATACATCAATTGAGGACAAGGATGATCCACCTCTGGAAGAATTGCAACAAGAAGAAGTTACTCATGAAAACCTTCCAAAGGAGTGGAGATACAAGAAAGATCACCCACTTGAGAATATTATTGGTGATCCATCCATAGGGGTAAGAACAAGAGGTAATGTTATTCCTTGTGATACCTAGCTTTGTTTCTCAAATAGAGCCTAGGACAGTCAATGAAGCTCTTCTGATGAATCTTGGATAGTAGCCATGCAAGATGAATTGAATCATTCAAGAGAAACCAAGTATGGTCACTTGTTCCTAGACCATCAGACCATCCAGTCATTGGCACCAAATGGGTGTTCAGAAATAAACTGGATGAAAACTGGTGCAATCTTAAGAAACAAGGCCAGATTGGTAGCTCAAGGCTATTCTCAAGAGGAAGGCATAGATTTCGATGAAACCTATGCACCTGTAGCTAGACTTGAGGCCATTAGAATATTACTTGCATATGCATCTGCTTGAACTTGACATTATTTCAAATGGATGTAAATCGTATTTTAAATGGTTTTATAAAAGAGGAAGTTTATGTGGAACAACCTCGGGTTTGATGACACAGAATTTCCCAATCATGTTTTCAAACTTCATAAGGCATTATATGGTTTAAAACAGGCACCTAGAGCCTGGTATGAAAGGCTTAGCTCTTTCTTTTAAACATGGTTTCAGTAGAGGTCAAGTAGATAGTACCTTTTCATAAAGTCAAAGGTCAAACACATTCTATTAGTCCAAATTTATTAGTAGATATTATCTTTGGGTCTACTGATGAATCCCTTTGCAAGTACTTTGAAAAGTTGATGCAGGGAGATTTGAAATGAGCATGATGGGAGAACTTAATTACTTCTTGGATTACAAATCAAACAAGGAAAGGAAGGAACTCACATCTGTCAAGCAAAGTACACAAAAGAACTCTTAAAGAAATTTGGATTCGAAAATACCAAGCCACTGTCAACACCGATGAGCACATCAACAAGGATGGACAGTGACAAAGATGGTAAGAAAGTAGATCAAAAGATCTACAGAGGTATGATTGGTTCACTATTTATTTAACAGCTAGTAGACCAGATATACTATTTAGTGTATGCATGTGTGCTAGATATCAAGCTGATCCTAAAGAATCACATTTAATTTCTGTGAAAAGAATATTTAGATATTTAGCAAGATCTCATGACTTAGGTCTATGGTATCCAAAACATTGTGAAATTAACTAGTAGGTTACTCTGATGCTGACTATGCTGGATGCAAATTAGATAGAAAAAGCACCAGTGGGGTTGTCAATTCTTGCAGGATGTTTAATATCTTGGTCTTCAAAGAAACAAAATTCAGTAGCACTATCCACTGCTGAAGCTGAGTACGTAGCTGCTGGAAATTTTGTACACAACTCTTATGGATAAAGCAAAACACTTGAAGATTTCGGATTAAACATCAAATCCATCCCACTGCTGTGTGACAACACCAGTGCCATTAATCTCACCAAGAATCCAGTTCAGCACTCAAGGACCAAACATATTGAGGTTAGATATCATTTTATTCGTGATCATGTTGCAAATGAAATATTGAAATATCCTTTATTGATACAAATGGCCAATTAGCAGACATTTTCACAAAAGCCTTACCTGAAGAGAGATTCACATCTCTTAGAAGGGAATTAGGCATGTGCAATTTGTGATAAAAGTTTGCTTACAAATGGCACATTAAATTTCAGAATAAGTAATTTTCCCTCCATGGCGTTAAGCAAAAGAAATTCAAATTATTCTTTGTAACTGCTCTCATTGAAGTCGGTTTGAATAGTCAACACCTTTGTCATTCCACCACCTTTTGGCGCCTCACTTCCCACATCGCATTAAATTCATAAAATCAATGGCAGAACGATTCGTATCTCATCGTCTACCTTTTCCCTTTTCATCCTGTCGCATGAGCCGATGCCCTAACAACTCATATCTCAACCCTCTGCAAATTTGAACCTTCTCCTCCTTCCCGCAAAATTTCTTGAGGATCCTTTCTCTTCCCCTTCGTTTCAACCCTCAGAGACTTTCCCACCTGAATCCATGGCCGCACCAGTCATCGCCGGCAGTTTGGTGGCTACAGCGCCGAGTTTCTCACTCCTGAGCAGTAGGAGAGGTTTACCTTTGTGAAGACGAAGCTCTGTGGAAATAAAGAAGTCGATGTTGCTAATCTGAGGAAAAATGGAATGAGCAGTGTGGTAGATTTGATCAATCAGATGCAGTGGACAGGAGTCTCCACCTTCAAGGGTAGTTATCCGACTTGGTAAAAGCTTTCTTCAGTGTATGTGAACAGAGGAAGATGGGTCCCTAGTCTCTTCAGTAAAGGGAACCTTGATTAGAATAGACCCTGAGTTGCTGAAGATGCTGTTTGATGTGAAGACTTCCGGATTTAGTGGGGTTCACACCGTGGACGCCCAAGTGAAAGGTTTGGGAATTGTAGGGCCGGGCTTCAAGCTAAGGGATGGCAAGCTGGATATAAATCAACTAACTGCTTTCAACCGCCTCCTTCACTTTATTGTTTGTCAAATCTTAGTTCCCAGAAGTGCAACATTTTCATCTTGCACAAAGGGCCGACTCAGACATGATGTATGGGCCATTCAAAATAAGGAGATAATATGGCCGCAGTGATGATGGAAAGAATGAAATTGCCAGAGATCAGATTGGGACACCAAGAGCAAGTTAAATGTGTCCCTGCCCTATGCCCACCTACTTACCAAGATCTTCAAACACTTCGGTGTTGATCTTTCTGGGGCAGTTGTAGAGAAAATGGGCCAAGCAATCAGGTCCAGGAACCTGAAGAAGAGTGGCTTCTCTATGGAAAATGGTGTCTGGTTCAAGGCTTCAGTTGCTGAAGGCGAAGCCATCATTGACGACACCTCAGTGTTCATCAAGAGATGGGATCAGCAGATATTTCAGAATTGCCAGTGGAGTTCAGTTTCAGCTCCAGCAGTTGGAGCAGCAGAATCATCAGGCCCCTCTTTAGCAGAAGTTCAGTCTGAAATTGCAGTGGAAGAAGAAAGGATATCAGCACCAGCTTCAGAATTTCCAGAAGAATTAGCTGTAAATTTGCAGAAAGGAGAATTGAGGATATTCTCCCAGAGGACATTTTCCAGTTGAGGACCCACTACCTCAACTGTCGTTGCATCTATTCTTTCAGACATTATGATTCAATTCCTTTCACCTCTAGTGCTCCAGAAACCAGTGGCAGAGTTGCAGAAGAGGCTGTGGCATCATGCCACATTGATGAACAATGGAAGATGTTCAAGTAGAGGTAGAGCACCCAGCTGCTCAAGGTGACTCTGTGATGGAAGATGCTCCCATTAGGGGGAGAAAGTATCAAATGAAGAAGATGCTCCTATTGAGGGGGAGCTATCAAAAGAAGGTTCAGCAGAAACAACTCCAGTTGTTGATGGTCAGGAGGAAAGGCATAGAGATTCTCAAAATTGGATGACAGAGAAGGAGAGATTGCAAGCTCTTCGAGCTCAGATGATGATCAACCTCCTCCAGCAAAAGAAGGCAAGAAGAAAGGAAAAGAAGTTGCCTCTGAAGTTCCTCTCCTGGCTGATACACCTTTTGAGAGGCAGGTCAAGCGAAAATTGTCATAAATTTGAAACCAGTGATTGAAAGGTTGAATGTGCAAGGTGAGCTATTATGTACTCTCCAGTCAGATGTAATTCTATATTTCTAAGCCAAGCTTCAGCCAACAAAGAATTGGGACAAATCAGAAATGCTATGAAATGGTTAATAAGGAGATGAGCAGCATGAAAGGCATGCTCTCGGATATTATCAAGGCAGTTGGAGTTCAAGCTCTCCTCCTCCAGAAGCCCCAGAAGCAGCACCAGAAGCAGCAGCAGCACCAAAAGAGGTAGGGCCAACAGGGCCAGCTGATCAGGTTGAAGGGCCAACAGGGCCATCTGAGCAAGGGTCAGGGCATCAGGGCCATTGGAGAGTGAGTCTGTGCAGATAGAGGCAGAAGAGTTCTTGGCACCCAAGCCCCCAGCTCCCTCTTCTCCCTCTCACACACCTATTCCTCCAACTCACCCTCGCTCCTACAACACCTCCTACTCCTCAAACATTCAAGAAGCCTCAATCTAGACCAATTTCTTCTCCTACACCATTTCAGTCCACCTCATCTCCTGCTCCTCTACTTCAATTTCCTTCTCCTATACATGAGGCCCTCCAGCATCCTCAGCTGGAGCATCCTCCTCCTCTCTGGTCCCTCCCTTGGACCAATTGATGACCTTCCTACTACTTCCCATCTTTTCTTCATCCTACTCTCCACCCTCTTTCATCACTATCATACCTGAAAGAGCCCAACTTAACTCTCCCTTTATGGAACAAATAAAGGATGAGTTTGAGGAAGGGATCCTCAGGTCTATGTTGAAGGTTGGGGAACATGTTCATAGGGCAGACCCTTCTAGTCCTGCCCCCAAGAAGAGGAAGCTTACTCTACTTCCTCCCTCTCCTCTGAACCCAAATACCCACCTTTGTGGTTTTCTCTCACAGTGGACAACAAACATCCTCACTGTACAGAGAATATCTCTCAATGGTTGTTTTTGCAACCATCATTAACCTTCCATTCTTGATCTCACAGATCATTTGCACACCATTCTACCTACACTTCTCTTTTCAAATCTGAAAAATCCAAATCTTCTCTCTTGCCCACTCCAAATCTGAAGAGCAGTGGGGCAAAGGTCACAAGGATCTCCTAAAGAAATTCATTCTTGCCAAATCTGCTAGATTCCCTCCAAGGGACCACTCCCTGACCCTATCAGAGTGGTTAGGATCTATCATAGGGAACTTTGGGCACCCTATATTCAAAGGAAATCAAAATGATCAGGCACCTCATGCTATTCAACAACTACAGATATATTCATAGACTTCCAGAGGTTCAGCTCAGTCAGTTCAAAAGGGCCATTTCAGCTCTGACTCCGGATATCTCTCAAACTTCAGAGGTTCAGGTAGATTTTGCTACCCTCCAAGTATCTGAAGAGATAGTCCTCCTCAAATTCACTTTCTAGTTATGGAGTCCTCTGTAGGATCCATCATCTTTGAACGTTTTGCCAGAGTAATGGGCAGAATTAAAGTTCAGAAAGGCTGCCTGATGCTTTTCTAGATTCCTGTTTAGGGAATATCACCAGGGGCATGTAAGTGCTGAAGTTCTAGCCCTATTCTGTCTGAATGTGAAAGGCTGACATCTTCTGAATGGTCCAAGTTCTACCCCCTGTCAGCTCAGCAACTATTTGAAATCAATGAAGTTCAGGCCAGAGAAGGCAAACCAGCCATTTCTCCAGCTACTTTCCTAGATATGAACTCCATTCATCTTGTTGATGACCCTTCAAGGTCTGGGAGGAAAGATACAAAGTGTATGTGGCTATGCACAAAGCTCTCAGAGATAACCACAACATTATCCTGTCACCATGGACCAATTCCTCACCTGTGCCAGCTTTGGGACTCGTCGATTTCTCAAGATGAACATGGACAAGAATGCATATGCTGACCTTCTTTATCAGCACCTAGATCTTCATCTCAAAAGGATGGCTTCCACCATGGGACCCTCCTACTCTGTATCCTTTGGAGTCTTCAAAACTCTTTTGAAGAGCAGGAAGCACAGGCATGGGAAACCATCTCCCATTTTGCCTCTCTTCTATCTCCTGCCTTCTATTTACCAGTACCTCCACAAAGTTAATGAAATGACCTTCTTTGTATACTCCTGTTCTCTTTCTCTCTTCTTTCTTTGCGAAGATTGTCTTTTTGCTCAATGACAAAAAGGGGGAGAAACTTAGCATGTCTGAAACATCTATAACATCTATAGCATTCTTCATCCATACTTATTGTTCAGTTTCTCATACCAAAAAAGGGGAGATTGATGACCAGTCTGTCCCCTTGTAATTTTAATTAATTACATATATATATATATATGATTAACAAAACCAAACAAAAGTTTATCAATATATCTAATGAATATTTCATAAGTCTTAAGTACAAGAAAAATACCAAGGTCAAACAAGCCATAAAGGTATGCATTACTTCTCTGAAGCCTTAATCTTTTCAACATGATATTCTCTAAGTCCATATCGACTTCTATTGAAGGCCATAACGATTTCTTTATAAGCATCGATTTCAATAGAATTATCGTAACGATTTCCCTTCTGGCTGAAAAGTCATGTTGTTTCAAAACAATCGATGCCGTAACGACTCTATAAGTTACCGTAACGATTTCTTTAGAGCCCGTAATGACTGCTCGTCACAACGACTCTATAAGTTACCGTAACGATTTCTTTAGAGCTCGTAACGACTTACCTGTCGCAACGACTCTATAAGTTATCGCAACGATTTCTTTAGAGCCCGTAACGACTTACTCGTCACAACGACTCTATAAGTTACCGTAACGATTTCTTTAGAAAGTCGTAACGACTTGCCTGTCATAACGACTCTATAAGTTACCGTAACGACTTATTTAGAACTCGTAACGACTTGCTTGTTGTAACGATTTCATAAGTTACCATAACGACTTCTTTAGAACTTGCAAGACTTACTTATTGTAACGACTTGATAAGTATTCATAATGATTCTTTAGAATTCACAACGACTTATTTTGTATAATGATTTGTTAAGTATTTCACATCGATTTCTTCAGAAACACAAAGATTTGCTTTGTGCAAGATTCATTAAGTGTTCATGATATATCTTCTGTCACATAACGATTTGCTATGACTCATAACGATTTCATAAGTCATATAGTCATCGATTTCATATCTTGATATCTTATTCATCTTAAAAGCGTGACTAGTCAAAGTCACGTAGACATCTCTCTGACGCTTTTGCATTTATGAGATCCGAACGTATCTCTGCATGCATGCAGACCATATCGTGCCTACTCTGATTACGTCCTTTAGACTTAAGCTATTTTTCATTACTATTTTCATGTCTATTGATACTGACGTTGACTGACATCAGAGACAGCTTAGTTGTCTGCTATTTGAGATTGACATTTGTGCAGACCTCTGAACTAGCTTCATGGTACAATGTTAAACAAATAGAAGCCAACGGATTTCTGAAGATGTATCTCTTTGCGTGCTCAAGTGATCAAAAGACTGTTGACTGGAAGCTTCCAAGACTCCAGATGTCATTCAGTCTAACGACTACTCAAAAGAGAGACAACGTGTTGGGCGGCATGCTGCGAGGCAGTGCGCGTGCCAGCGTCTCACCCTGGGGCGACCTGAGAATGAGGGTGTGGCGGAGGCCGGTTGGCCAAGTCATGCCTAGGTCAGGTGTGGACCTGCCTGCGGGTGTTGCTGAGTTGTCCAGCAGGGGGACTGTACCCTGTGGTGGGTTATAGGAAGGATGGTATCCTTACACAACAACTCGAGTTTTGGCGTAACGGCAATGCCTGTGGTGGGTATAGGATCTCAGGGTTTGCCGTTACTACGCCAAAACTCGAGTTGTTGTGTAAGGATACCATCCTTCCTTATAACCCACCACAGGGTACAGTCCCCTGCTGGACAACTCAGCAACCCCGCAGGCAGGTCCACACCTGGACCTAGGCATGACTTGGCCAACCGGCTCCGCAAACCCTCATTCTCAGGTCGCCCCAGGGTGAGACGCTGGCACGCGCACCTGCCTCGCAGCATGCCGCCCAACACAACGGACACTTCAACGCTACATTTCAAATGAAGATATAAATTCAAGTCAGAAGAATGAAGAAAAATAAGAGATCACGCATTCAAAGCATCAATTCTTCTGAAGAAAGTCCAGAGCCAAGAACCTTCATCCACTTAGCTTTTGCTCTTTTGCTCTCCACTAGTTTGTGAAAATCTTGTGAGAGCCTGTATAGTTCTGAGAGTGTGCCTTGTTAAATCTCTTTGCTCTCAGTCTAGTTGCTTCAGATCCTTGCTGTCAAAACCTTGATCTAGGGGCTTGAATTTCATTCACTCTCTTTGTGTTGTTCCCTTCGGGTGTGAAGGAAGACCTGGTGGTATCTAGGGTGTTATTCCCTTCGGTTGTGAAGGAAGACCTGGTGTGGTATCCAGCGTGTTGTTCCCTCGGTTGTGAAGGAAGACCTGGTGTGGTACCCAGGGTGTTGTTCCCTTCAGTTGTGAAGGAAGACCTGGTGTGGTATCCAGGGTGTTGTTCCCTTCGGGTGTGAAGGAAGACCAGCTGAGCTGGTGTGTTGTAGCGTCCTTAGGGGACTGTACCCTAGTTAGTGAAATCTGAGTTGTTGCTCAGGGACTGGACGTAGGACTCCTAAGGAAAGGAGGTCCGAACCAGGATAAACCTTGTGTTTTGTGATTGTCTTCCTTGTAGGTTGTTATTTAAACTAACTGTCACTAACCTACTTCGAAGAACGTTTGTGTGAATGTTTTTAGTTACAGGTATCTTCTAGATTAATTTTAAAGACCCATTCACCACCCCTCTAGGCTCGTCAACTAGGCAACAAAACACCCCGTTATAAGCGTAAATGTAAAACATATATGTGTAATGTCCGACGGAGGCATAAACGCCCCGTCGTCGACATACATGTAAAGGACATATTGTGTAAACTCCTAGTGGAGGAACAAACTCCCACTAAGGCACAAATGTAAATATCATAAATGCATTTGAGCATATCTGTGGAAACTATTCGTCATCTATTTCTTTTAATCTCGACACAAGGTCTTTTAACAAACATATCGCATCGAAGGTGTTCGAGTTTTTTACTCGATGTAAATGAAACACGACTACGGTCGGTGGGGAACGGCCCAGTACACAACCACTCCAATCACCTGAAAATACGAGTGTACGTGGAAAAAATGAAATGAAATAGTCGAGGGCTTCAGGGTTTACACCCAATGCATCTCATAAAATAAATCTTTGTCTGTTTCCTGTAAACAGTCTGGCACGCCTGCAGCAACAAATATAAAGCCTCCGAGGCGAAAGCATCGAAGGTGCCAAAATTATTTCAAAGAAAAATTCTGCGTTCCAACAATCTGGCACGCCCGGTGGGACTGTTCCTACCTTCCATGCATACGTATAAAGACCTTATACCGAGAAAGGATATAAAATGACTGATTTTTACACCGCAGGTACAAGGAGCAAATGTCGGCATCAAACGCCCATCCCCACCTGCAACTCAAGCCAAGATGATGGTCGCTGTCACTTACGGTCTCTGGTCGTCGCCTGCCACGCGAAATGGGGACTTTCCTGCAGTGGTGGGATCTCCCTACATCCTAGGGGTGGTCCCCGCTGCCCAAGCTACCCAGAAGGCGGCACCTAAAGCTACTGCAACCAGAGGCGTCAAGCCCCACCCAAGTCAAGGCCGAGTTTACTCTGTAAACAACATCTCTTGCGTCACGGTCCCTAGAAAACAGGAACAGCGCCGAGGACGCAGGGGCAGCAAGCCCCACGCAGTTTTCTCCAACTCCGGCAAAACCATACTTGTTGGGGACATCCACGTCCGGCTCGATGGAGGCGAGCCGATTCTGCCAAGGGACAGAAGCGTCCCTACTGTGGCAACCTCCAAAAAATTCGCTCCCCTCTAGGGGATGTGCCAAGAAGATCGGAACTCCCCAAAAGGAGCTCGACAGGGGCAGGCGTCAAGCTCAGAACCCCAACAACCTCGAAAAATGAGGCAAATGTGGGTGACCAAGTAGGAAGCCTACCAAATCAAGCAAGGAAGAGTGGGCCAACCCGCCGAAGGCGAAGGCAGTGCCTGAGCGAGAAAAAGCTCAGGACCCCGAACCTCCTCCTCCTCACGGACAGAAAAGGAGGGGCATCTACTGGGAGCCCAACTTCGTCTCCACCCAAGCAGAACTTTCTGAAGGAAGAGACGCGAGTCACGTTGAAGCTCCCGCACCAAGGGTCTCAGTCTTTGAAAGGCTGAGCACCTCAGTCTTCAACAGGCTGGGGGTGCACTTGTCCAAGTACCAAAGGCCCAAGAAGCAAAGGGTGTGTAGCGGACATCCGAAGAAGGTGGAGGCATGAAAATCTTCACCTGCTAGGCTTCTGGGAGGGAAGCGACTGGGCCATCTGGCATCCCTCCTGGTATGGCCAAGGTAGATGAACCCGTCTAGGAAGATGAAGCTATCTTCCGGTATACCTGGAATCCTGCCAGGAGACCTCTCCAGGCCAACAAGGCAATCAAGCCGGAACCTCGAACATGGGGTAAGCTCTTGAGCTTTCACTCGAGCACGAACAAAGACCCCTCCCGGGCCAAGTCCAGTGTGACCTCAAAGGAGGGGAAGAAGACGAAGTCGCAAGTCTCCATCTCAGTGATCAACAACTTCCGGATGATGGAGAACAAACCGAAGTATTCCTTATGCCGCCAACTAGAGCCACCTTCCAAGCGATGACGGACGACGCCAAGTATGATTTCATACAGCGTTGGCAGGCTGAAATGGCCAATCTCCTGACGGAGCGAGGGCAGCAGACAGGGGCAAATGCGCCACGCAGCCAAGTGCCGACGGAAAACAAAAATGCTCGGAGAAGACATCAACAAGGCGACCTTCCCGATGTCAACCCGCACACGGCTATGGCCAATGACTATACCGTTGACCCGGACCAACAGCAATGCAGGGGCATAAACTCCCAAGCCTCTGCGGCCGAAGATATCGTGGCCCAGCGGCGAATGATCGAAAAGATCGTGGACGACTGCTTCGCTCAACGAGGTGAGGGAACTGCCACTGTAGATCTCTACAGTGTACCACATCCCGTCCACCATCAATTCAAGAAGCTGCCACCGGACTGCCCCAAGGTGCCAAAGTTGCCGAAGTTGAAGAACAGGGCTCGCCAAATGAGCACCTGGCCTACTATATAACGGCCATGGGAGAGTTGGCATTCGATGAATCCTACATCCTCCGCTACTTCGCAACGTCTCTGACGGGTACCGCATTCCAGTGGTACTCAAGGTTAAGGCCCAATTCCATCGTTGACTGGGCTGACCTTCAAAAAAGAAATCATCGACCGCTTCCAAACGGCCGAAAGAAAGGTGTCGCTTGGAGAGCTGTGCCCCCTCAAGCAAAGGAAAGGAGAAACGGCACTCGACTTCATCAAGCGGTGGCGTGACTTCAGCATGAGGTGCGATAAACCCCCCGACGCAAGAGGATGCCATAACCATCTGTCGTCGAGGACTGGCAGCACAGATAAGCGAAAAGCTGCTGGGAACCAATATCAAAGGCTTCGACCAGCTCAATTCGGTCATGGCAGAGATCTAAATGTTCTTTGCCGACAACCCGGTGCAAGCTCCCTCGAAAAGCAAGCCGAGCAAGGAGCGCGCCGTTGGCAAAGAAGCCAATGTTGTGGTCTTCGCCCCACAAAGTAAGGGGAAGAGGATCGTGGCCTCTGGCGCTCCAAGCAAGAAGGGGAAGAAAGACCGCCTCCAACTTC
Organism: Colocasia esculenta; assembly: GCA_014218235.1. NCBI lineage: Eukaryota > Viridiplantae > Streptophyta > Magnoliopsida > Alismatales > Araceae > Colocasia > Colocasia esculenta. Next base: position 51,406,425 of record CM024762.1, read on the forward strand.
ACTGCCATAGCGTATGAGCATGCCGTATTCCTTCAAAAAGGACCACACGAAGATGCTCTTCAAGCTATGCATGAAGAATGACTTGATCATGCTTCCGGGACTGAGGAGACCAAGTGAAGCAGATAAAGTGGATGAGCCGAATTACTGTCTCTACCACCGTATTATGCTGGGACACCCCATCAAGGACTGCCACGTCTTCAAAAATGAAGTACAGAAGCTGATCCAGAGTCGCCTCATTACGATGCATGATCATTTGGTTGACCCTCCACAGCCCCATGCTTGGGATCAATCAAATCAATCGGCCAATGTCATCCATGTCAATATGCCGGCTCCGGAGCCAGAAGATCCCGAGGCAAATCCTTGGTCGCTCAGTCCACAAATGGACGGGAAAGTGATCACCCCTCCGCCTCGGAGCACAGAACATGGTCGGAGATAGTGCAAAACTTGGAAAGATAGGTCCAATCACTGCGGCACGGTCAGTGCCAATCGCTGACTTACCTAAGGAGCATGCAAGAAAGCCTGGCTGCCCTCCAGCAGGGACTCCAAGTGCCTGCAAACACATCTGTGCCCCGGACGCGCCCTCCCTGCGGGGGGTGGATCTTGGAGGAGTCTTCAAACCTATCCGATGATGAAATCGCTGGAAGACTATATTCTTTTCCGCGCCATCGGAAGCTGGCTCTCTATCGTACTTCCTGCGAGCAGGACTATTAGGCTGCCAACCGCCAACAAGTGTCCCGCGAAATTTCATATATCATCAAGATGCGGACATGCTTTAGAGGACTGCTATGTCTTTAAAGACAAGGTTGAAGCATGGGTCAACCAAGGGATCATCGACTTGGGCAACGCCCGTGTCGACCCACCGCAGCCTCACATTCGCGAATGGACAGACCATTCAGCGATTGTTATACACACAGTCAACGTCATTGACCGCAGAAATCTATACATTGGTGGCTATCACCTTCCCGGACCCGGATATGATAGAACCCGGCTCCTCTGGCAAAGCCCCCACCTAGTGGTGTTCGAGAGGGCGAATTTCCCACCAGAATTTCTTGGCGACTGGAAATATTGGAGATCTTCGAAAAACTCCTACAGCAAGGTGTCACGATGGCCCACACACCATCGTCGACATACACGAAAGGGAGTTAAATCACCCCATGTACTGTCGATATCACGCCATGCTGCTGCACCCTACGGATAGGTGTCCTGATGTCCAGGATTGGATCAAGTTCCTTATCTAGAAGGGGAAGATCGACTCGGAAGGCAATTTCATGGTCCTGATGAGAGCGAGGGAAGCAGCCCAGTGGGAATTTTAGGAAAGCGATTATATGCGCTTCAAGAACCTCAAAAAAGCCCCCGAAGCTGATGAACAAGGATGGCTCATACCGCTGATGCGGTCCACAGCCAACACTGAAGGCACGAGCCTGGGGCAGCACTTCAGGAATATATCCCTAAAGGAGGAGCCCATCTCAATATACAATCAAGAGGATCCAGAAATGACGGGAGCCAACTCCTCTGATGAGCCCCCTGCTTTGTGGTATCTCGGATGGCGAACCTCCCGCCAAAACCCTTTTGCGACCGCAAAGACCGGGGAAATCTTCAAAAAACTCTTGCAGCAAGGCTATGTGAAGGCGCATAAGCCGCCACCAACATACACAGAAAGGGAAATAAACCACCTATGTATTGTAAATACCATGCCATGTTGCTGCATCCTACGGATATGTGTCCGATTGTCCGAGACTGGGTCAAATCCCTCATCCAGAAGGGAAAGATCGACTCGAAAGGCAATCCAATAATCCAGTCCGGGGCCAAGGAAGAAGCCTAGCAGCAACCTCCTCAGCGAAAGAAGGGGTCTCGACAACATCAAGTCTCTCCTCCCCGTGAACAAACTCCCGAAGATATGAGTAGGGGGGGCGCTTCGAAAATTCGCCTTTCTGCAAATACTCAAGCGGCAAGATAAAGACCGCAGGGGCAAGAATCTAGTGATGGAGCCGGCCACCCAAGAGACAAGCCCCTACTGGGCAGAATTCCAAGAATTGTGTCGCCCGAAATAATCGAGCAGGCAATCGACTCTACTTTCCAACACCATCAAGATGAAGCTGGCTGGACCATCGTGGCCTCCAGAATGCGCCCCTCACTTGCGTTCCCTAAAAGGGGAGGGTCGCACAGCCACCCCGGTCGAGAGGATTCCTCTTGGGCAACTAAACCAGCAAAGGAGCTCACGCCGCTTGAAATGGCGCAGGCGCTGAAACAAGAGAAGAACAGGCAAAAGAACGTGAAAAGACGCCTAAAAGAGCGAGCCAAGCAAGCATCGGCAATGGCCGCCCCTGCGGAGCTGACTCCGCTCCAGAAGCTGCAAAAGCTCATTGATGAATTGGAGGAAATATCCCCTCCGAGCCCACCTGGGGAGCCTCTGGACAAATACATCCCGTGGGAAGAAATGGAGTGCAAACAAGGCTCAAAAGCTAGCTCTACCAAATGCTACAAAGGGCTCAGAAAGGCGAAAAGTTGCCTCTGCCCGAAGAACTGGCCATCTTCTATAAGAAGGATGAAATTACTATCGAGAAGCTGGAAGAAATGCTGAAGGACTTCTCGTGCAACATGGTGTCAATACCACCGCCTGCAAGCTTACAGTCGTCGGCTAACACGCCCCCTGTGGCAACATATCGGCGCCGCAACCGAGGCAGAGGTAAAGGCCATGGACGAGGAAAGAAGTTCACCCCATCTCTCAGCAAAAAGCCCAGCTTGCCCAACATTGGCAAAGCTATCATCTTCCGGGGAGAAGAGCCCCAACCCGTCCCTGAAGTGGAGGTACGAGTCAACTCCTTCGTCTTCCACCCATCTGATGAAGAAGAAGAAGAGCAGGAGGAGATCATAAGCAAACTCCCTTGCCAGAAAGCCGCTAGGCCAGCCGACCGATCCGCTCCATCAAAGAGCGGCCAAGACGAAAGTCTCGCCTCAGAAGAGGGTCTCCTGACCCCTTTGTTCGAGGAAGAGTCGAACGAACAACCAGGGGCAAGACAGACTAACTAATTCGGACAGCCGATAAAACCTTTGGCGGACATGGTCCCATCATTGGAGCAACTCTGTGCCCGGGCCGACCGCAAAATCATACAGCACATGAAGTTGTTCCCGACTAACGTCACCATATGGGACGCTTTCGCCTGGAGCGAAGAGTTGAGAGCGGCTCTCATCAAAATATTACAAGAGCCCGAGGTCTACGAAGCTGATGTAACCGAACTCCAAGCTCAAGCCCTGGAAGCACTGGCGGCAGAGGTGACATTCTCTGGTAAGGATATGTTGCTGCCTACGCTGTACCATAATCGCCCGTTGTACATGCAAGGAAAAGTCAACGGGCACGATCTCAACCGAATATGTGTTGACCCTGGGGCATCGATCAATATCATGCCCCTGAAGACTTTCAAGTCTCTGTACCTCACATGTTGTGTTGAGTGTGAATTTAATACATTTCCCCTTATAATTTTGATGATGACAAGTTGTGATTTTAATGTATAATGATTGGAACATGTTAAATACATCACACATGTAATAACAATGCTCAAAAGGGATGTTTCCAAACACATTATATCACATATATTCATGATAATACATTAGTCTAATGATTTATGTGTTTAATTTTCAGGGACATATATTTCTTGTCATGGTAGTGTCGACACACCCACTGATGGTGTCGACACTGAGAATCAATCCCTGAAGCAAATTCATGAAGACAGGGTTCACTGTGTCGACATAGTCCCAGGCAGTGTCGACACTAGACCCAGTCTCCAGAAGACCCTTTTGCCAGACTGGGACAGTGTGTCGACACAGCCAGTGAGTGTGTCGACACTAGAGCCATCTCCCAGAAGACCTATTTTGTGGAATTGGGACAGTGTGTCGACACCACAGTGACTGTGTCGACACACTCCGACAACTTTTCATCTTAAGTCCCACCTGGACACGTGGCATTCTAGGGATCACTTGATCGGCCTTGGATCATGTGCCCACGTCCCCAAGGGTACTTTTGGCCATGTTAGGGCTATAAATACCCCTCTTATTGGCCATCCAAGAGAACAACACCTCAGAGCCTTCCAGAAAAGTCTTTTTGGCGGCGAGAAGAGGTCACTCCCCGTTCTTGCTCTCCCTGTGCTGCTTTAAGCCAATTCCCATCCTTGCAAGCACAAGAAGTGAAGATTGATCCATGAAGATGATGTGAGATCACTTCCAAGGAGTAGATCAAGTAGAAGCAGCCAATTGAGAAGATTTCAAGGAAGATCCAGAGGCACCAGTTGCAGAGCATCGCCAGGGACTTCAAGCAATCAAGGACCTTCTCAAGTCAGCCTTCTACAAGGGAGTTCTTCTGAAGAACAAGAATACATACTATTCCTCAATTCTCCATTTGTTCTTCTGAGTCATTCTTGAGATTGTGCATAGAATTGTTGCACCAGTCTCTTTGAATGAACTCTTTATAGATCAGATCATTGCTAGAGGATCTGGATCTTGTTGTTTTGATCTAGCCGGTTGTTGTGAGCCTTTGTGCTCAGTTGTGTTGAGTGGTACACTCAGTGTGTGGTTGAGCCTGTGTGCTCAGGTTTCTAGAGTGGTTGTGCTCTAGAGGTTGTGTGTGAGTTGTTGAACTCAGTGTGTTGGAGTTGTCAAGCTCCAGTGTGTGGTGTACTCAAGTTGAGTAGTGGAGCCTCACTGTGTGAGGGGTGGATGTAGGAGTCACTGGTGTGATTTCCAAACCAGCTAAAAATCTTCTGTGCAGTGGTTTGATCTGTGATTTGATTTCACTTTGCGCTAGATGTATGCATAGGATTTTCGCTTACTCTACTGATGACTTGATCACACACTCTAATTACTCAAATCACACAATCACACATTAGATCTGTGAATTGCATTTCTAATTTGTCTCTGATTTAAAGCATCTTTTAAAATTGGCTATGCTTCTGCAGTATTTGGACTAGATCTATTCAACCCCCCCCCCCTTCTAGATCTGGTCCATCCATTTCGATCCTACAATTGGTATCAGAGCGGGTTCATATCTGATCTGAGTGTTTCTGTTGTTCTGTGTGTTTCACTTTTGTTTGTTAAGTGTTTTTTCACTATACTTCAGTTCGATCAATGGATTCTCGAGGTTTTATTGCTGAAGGCCATTCCATCAATAGGCCACCCTTCTTCAATGGGACTGACTATTCCTATTGGAAGAATCGCATGCAAGTCTTCCTTAGATCCCAGAACTATGAGATTTGGGGGAGAGTTGAGGTAGGTCCTTATGAGAACCAGGGAGAAGAGGAAACCTGGACAAGGGAACAAATTAGGAGGGCTCCTAAACTACAGTGCCATGAACATGGTTCAATGTGCAGTCCACCCAAAAGAGTACTCAAGAATATCCATGTGCAAATCTGCTAAGGAGATGTGGGATAAGCTTGAGTTACTTTATGAGGGAACATCCCAAGTTAAAGAAACCAAAGCAAATATTCTTGTTTCTGAATATGAATTATTCATGATGAAATCTGATGAATCAATTTCTGAAATGTTTGCTAGGTTCATGATTATTGTAAATGGACTGAAGGCTCTAGGTAAGGACTACACTGATGCTGATTTGGTAAGAAAAATCTTGCGCTCTCTCTCATCTATTTGGCACACTAAGGCCACAGTTATTGAAGATTCTAAAGATTTATCCAAAATTCTTTGGATGAACTCATAGGATCCTTAATGACTTATGAAATAAACTTGAAAAGAAATGAAGAGCACATAATCAAGACCAAACCAGTGGCACTTAAAGCTTCATCAAGTAACAAGTAAAAAAATCAAGAGAAAACAAGTTCTGATGAGTCTGAGTCCAATGAGGATGAGCTTGCCCTCATGACTAGACAATTCAAAAAATTTCTAAAATCTAGAAAAGGAAATTCACTGGAAAAAGAAATTCTCATCTGGGAAAAGAAATACTTCCTTTTCAAATGCCAATTCAATAGAAATCAAAAAACTGATGAAGTTGTTATTTGTTACAGGTGCAACAAACCAGGACACATGAAAGAGAATGTCCTGAGAACAAGAAGGAAAAACAAGAAGATCACAAATTCAAGAAGCCTAAAGCAATGGTTGCCACTTGGTCAGATGAAGATCCAAGTGAGAATGAAGAAGAAAGTCCTCAAGCTCTGAAAGTGAGGAAATTTACTTTATGGCAAACAGTTCTGATGGAAAGGTAGGTACATCCTTTGAAGATTATACAATTGATGATTGGCAAGATGCTTATGCTGAACTAGTTGAAAATATTCTGAAACAAGAAAAGAAAATAAGCATCTAAAAAGAAAATTGAAAACATCTTGAATAACTATTCCTCAAACAGAAGAATCTCTGAATTGGAAAATGAAGTCTGAGCTCAATGAAGAAAAGGAAAGTCTTCTAAATGAAATTGATGAGCTCAACTTGCATCCCAAAAAGCCAGTAATGACTTTAAAAAACTGTCTGAAAAATGGAATTGCAACAAAAAGAAAACAACAAGGTGTTGATGAAATCAAAACTTTAGAAACCATTGAAAGAAAAAGAACAAGTCATTGAAACCTTCACCAAAGGAAAAGACAACATTGATGCCTTGTTAGGACAAGAATGAAATCTGTAACACATGGACTAGGATTTACCACACAAAATCCAAGAAAGACAAATCTGGTGAAATGAGGGAAAAAGCACCCTTAATAAAATTTGTCAAAAGTCCTAGTCCTGAAAACAACAAAAACAAGCAAGTGTCAAGCACACACAAAAAAACTTTGAAAAACCAGAACAAAAAGAACCAAACAGTCGACACACTCACCTGACAGTCGACACCAGTCAACAAAAGATGAAATCTGTGACTGTTGAGTCGACACCAGTCAAAGACAGGTCGACCTGCTCAACCTCAAAACCACCAACCAGTCAACCAAAAAATCAAATAAAAACTTAAAAATAAGAAAAACACAAAGAAAACATTCATGATAAACCTTGGACTTCCAAGACAACACATCAAGCTGATTGGATTCTTGAAACCCAATGGTATCACAATCTTTTTTGGTACCACTCTCAATTCTTTTATCCAAACTTTTTATGTACCAACAAAATCCTTGGTTTGGACCTCCACAAATGAACAATCATGTCCAAATGCATACTCTCATCCTAATGAGAAAAAGAACACTGGTGTTTTTATTCCAAAGGAAAGAATAATTGAAAAAGGCAAAAACACCACTGAAACAAAACAAAAGCAAAAAACAAATAGATTTGGATTAGAAAAGATTTGTTGTCAATGTTCAACAATCTGATGGTCCCAACAATGTTTGGGTACCAAAATCTTCTCTTCACTGATTGATTTTGCAGGAAGGTCGTGCACCCAACTCAATGTGTGGTTTCTTGATAGTGGTGTTCACGACACATGACAGAGATAAAGCAAAATTTTCATTCCTGATCGAAAAGGAGGGAGGTTCTGTGACATTTGGAGGTAAAAATAAAGGAAAAATCATTGGATCTGGAAAGGTTGGTCAATCTTCCTCAAACTCAATTGAAAATTTTTATTAGTTGATGGTCTGAATTATAATTTGCTGAGCATTAGCCAACTATGTGACAAAGGTCACAAAGTTGTTTGAATCAGATTTTTACAGAATAATTGACTCTTCAACTGATGAAATAAAATTCTTTGGAAAAGAGAAAACAATGTTTACATGATCAACCTTGATAAAATTTTCTGAAAATATTTGTCTTGTTGCAAATAAAATGAAATTGCATGGACTTGGCACAAAAGACTTGGTCATGCAAGTTTCAGAAATAATAAATAACTGTTAAGGCTAAACTTGGTCAAAGGTCTTCCTGAATCTTTTTCAAATGTAGAGAATCAACTTTGTGGGATTTGTGCCCAAGGAAAACAAACCAGAAAATCTTTTAAAACCTTCAATGATGTACTCACATCTAAACCACTAGAATTGCTTCATATGGACCTCTTTGGCCCAACAAGAATTCTAAGTCTTAGTGGCAAAAGATATGGTTTTGTCATTATTGATGATTTTACTAGATTTACATGGGTTATCTTTTTATCCCACAAAAGTGATGCTTGCCTTGAATTCAGGAATTTCTGTACCACTGCCTTAACTAGTTTTCCTCATAAAATCAATATTTTGACTGATCATGGGGGTGAATTTGAAAAAATTTTTCCTGATTTATGTGCTGAACTTCACATATTTCACAAGTTTTCTTCACCAAGAACTCCAGAACAAAATGGGGTTGTGGAAAGAAAGAATAGAACACTTGTGGAAATGGCAAGATCCATGCTCTTGGAAAGCAAATTGCCCAAATCCTTCTGGGCTGAAGCTGTAAATACAACAAATCATATTCTCAATAGAGCATTGGTCAGACCAAAAATCAGAAAAACCCCTTATGAATTGTTGAAAAACAAAAAGCCAACCTTGTCTTATTTCAAAGTCTTTGGGTGTAAATGTTTTGTGCATAACAACAATAAAGAAATCTTGATAAATTTGATGCTAAAAGTCATGAAGCCATCTTTCTTGGCTACTCTGAAATTTCAAGAGCTTTTAGAGTTTACTCTCTCAAAAACAAAACTGTTGAAGAATCTCCACATGTAGTTTTTGATGAAAATTCCTTTTCAACTCACTATTCTAAATCTTGCAGGGACTGTCCAGATAATGAAGAGGATGACTTCATTGTTGATTCTTCACCAACTGTTGAGGAGAATGAAGACCTTGGTGAAAATTTGAACAACTCACCTACTCCAAGTGGATCAGGTAATGTTGTTCCAAATTTAAATGCACCTCAACAGGTAATTCCTGAACACAGATTTTGAGAGATCACCCAATAGAAAATGTTGTTGGCAATGTGCATGATAGGGTTAGAACAAGATCATCATTCTTGAATGCCATTCATGAAGACCCACTAGCACTAATTTCCCAAACTGAACCAAATCAATTGATGAAGCTCTAATGAGTTCAGACTGGATAAATGCAATGCATGATGAACTTCATCAATTTGAAAGAATCAAGTGTGGGAATTAGTACCTAGACCTAGTGACCAATCAGTCATTGGCACTAGATGGGTATTTAGAAATAAATTGAATGAAAATGGTCAAGTAATAAGGAATAAAGCTAGACTAGTTGCCAAGGGTACAATCAAGAATTTGGAATTGATTTTGAAGAGTCATATGCCCCTGTAGCTAGACTAGAAGCTGTAAGAATATTCTTGCTTTTGCATCCTCATTGAAGTTTAAAGTTTACCAAATGGATGTCAAAAGTGCATTTTTGAATGGATACATAAAAGAAAATATTTTTGTTGAACAACCTCCAGGCTTTGAAAATGAAAAACATCCTGATCATGTTTTTAAGCTTCATAAGGCTCTTTATGGTCTTAAGCAAGCTCCAAGAGCTTGGTATGACCGTTTGAGCTCTTTTCTGCTTGAAAAAGGATACTCCAGAGGTAATGTTGATCAAACTTTGTTCACAAAAACTGTAAATAAACAAATAATTGCAGTCCAAATTTATGTTGATGACATAATTTTTGATCCACAAATAAAGCCTGTGCACTGAATTTGCAAATCAAATGAAAACTGAATTTGAAATGAGCTTGATGGGAGACTTAATTTTTCTTGGGATTGCAGTTAACCAACCAGTGAGGGAATCTTCATAAGCCAAACCAAGTATGTCAAGGAACTTCTGAAAAGGTTTGACTTCCAGAACCTCAAGCACTCAAGCACACCCATTGCAATTAATGTGAAACTAGAAGAAGATTCACTTGGTAAGTCAGTAGACCCAAGACATACAGAGGTATGATTGGTTCTCTACTCTATCTCACCACTTCTAGACCTGATATACAATTCAGTGTATGCTTGTGTGCTAGATTTCAAGCAAATCCTAAAGAAAGTCACATGTTAGCTGTTAAAAGAATCTTTAAATATCTTGTTGGAACATGTGATCTTGGTATTTGGTATCCTGCTGGTTGTAAATTAGATTTGATTGCCTATTGTGATGCTGATTATGCTGGGTGTAAACTTGATAGAAAAAGCACAAGTGGCTTGTGTTTGTACTTAGGTGCTGCCTAATCTCTTGGGCTTCCAAAAAGCAACACTCAGTTGCTCTATCAACTGCAGAGGCTGAGTATGTTGCAGCTGGTCGATGTGGCACTCAAATTCTTTGGGTGAAACATCAGCTTCTTGATTATAACCAAGAGTTAGGTTGTGTTTCCATTCTTTGTGATAACACAAGTGCCATAATCTGTCTAAAAACCCAATTCAGCATTCTAGAACAAAACACATTGAAATTAGGCATCATTTCTTTCTAGATGAGGTAGCAAAGAAATCTTTTGAACTCCTCTTTATTGAAACTGAAAAACAATTGCTGACATCTTCACTAAACCTCTTCCTGACAGCAGATTTTCATCCTTGAGGAGAGAGCTTGGTGTATGCAAATGTCCATCTTCTTGATATCTCTCATTGGGTTGAGTGTTTAGGCATGTTATGAGGGGAGTCACTGTTCCATCATTCTTCTTTGCTTCCTTGATTCATGTTGTTCACATCTCTCACAAATCAACTTCCATTTCTTTTGTCAATAAATTCTTCAACTCACATTGTGTTGAATTCTTGGTATATCAAATGGTGATTTGAAGAAGGACAAGTTCTGCTTGTCTGGACACTTTCACTATGCGAGAGTCTTGTCTCTGCCAATATCAACAATTAATATGCAATGTTGAGAGTCTTTGTCTCTGCTAATGAATTCACTACTCATTCTTTTACAAATTCAAGATTCCTCTTGAGTTATATCAACTTCCACTCATGATGTGCTCATTAAGTTTGTCTAGAACCTCAAAATGACTTTTTGATTGATCTACTACATTTTTACAGTCAACTCTCAACTATACTCTTCAACACTACAGAAATTAAATTCTTTCAAAGACTGAAGGATAATGTGTGCTTTGAATTTAAACACCTCTTTTGCAACTGATGTGAGATATAAATGATCTAATTTTATAAAATCTCCTTACATTTATTACTCAACAGAGCAATGGCACAAATGCTGAGAAACTACAAACCTTCACAATGAATGAAGTGCCATGTATGTCATGAGTATTTATTGCTATCTCTGTTCAAAGGGTTCAACAAATCAAAAATAAAAACAAAAGATGCTCTATACATTTTGATGATGACTGAGTAACTGGAAATATTGGCGTCTGATAAACGTATATTTTCATGTCAAAAGTTGTCATTTGCCCCTTGAAACTGGATAATGAGCAAATCTTTAGTAACCGGACTATGGTGTGTAAAAGCATTAGTTCTTGAGTGAACAAGATTTACTACATTTGATAGTTTGACTACAAAAAAAAAATTGTGTGTCCAAGGAGAATTGCTTAAAATAAACATTTTTTGTCTACCATCAGTTTGCTTAAAGTTGTTTAACTTCATCACAATTGATTTCAATCTAAAAGACATTTTTGTTTCTTTGGATTTGGAGAATATGGTAGTTTTTCATTGGCTATTGGATGTCCTATATCACTCAAACTATCATTTTAATGGCTCAAGTCACTTAATGAATATATCCTGTAGGTTGTTGTGTAAAACTTTAAGCATTGTTGCTTTTTTGTAAAAATATGACAAATGAATTCTTTCGCCTCTTAAAAATCCTTGTCCAGTTGATTCCATCCATATTTCATCATTTTAAAGATTTCCCATATTTTAAATTTTTCCTCATGCTCTTATCTTCAAACTTCTTCAGGCCAGGTCGACACACCCTCACTCTTGTGTCGACACAGTCATAGCCCAGGTCGACACACCCATATCATGTGTCGACACATAGACAGTTCCATCCGGTTCTTTTGTTGGCGCTGGTTTGGGCTTGGTGTTCCCGCAGGTTATCTTACCCCAAAAGCCCTTTTTCTTCCCCAAGTCGACCCATAGCTGCCATTTGCCTTTACAAACGGCAGAGATTTTCTCTCTCCTTCCTCTTTTCGCCATCTCTGTCTCCATCTTCCTCTCATCATCTCCGTCATCTCCGTCTCCCTCTCTTGCTTGGACGATGCCTCCTGAGCAAACCCCTCGTCGAGGCACCAGGGCTAGGGCAACTGCCTGGGCGGCTGCTGTTGAAGCGCCTCCCACTGAGCGAAGAAGCAAACGCCGCCATGACCCTGCAGAGCAGCCAGGTGTTTATTCTCCATCTCCTATGATGACCAAACTTTCCCCATATAAATTAATTCACTTATCTATATATTAATTTTGATGATTAACAAAACAATACTAATGAATTACTTGAGCCTTGAGGACAGGAAATAAAAGTAAAAGGAAGTTCAAGACAATCAAGTAAAACTCTCACTTCATATTCTTTCCTAAGTCATTGCATCGACTTCTTTTTATACCCCGTTGATTTGCTCGTCGCAACGATTTCTTAAGTTGTCATACGACTTCTTTAGACTCGCAACGACTTGCTCGCCGTAACAATTTCTTAAGTTGTCATAACGATTTCTTAAGACCTCGTAACGATTTGCTCGTCGCAATGATTTCTTAAGTTGTCATAACGACTTCTTTAGAACTCGCAACGACTTGCTCGCCGTAACGATTTCTTCAGTTGTCATAACGACTCTTTAGAACTCGCAATGACTTGCTCGCCGTAACGATTTGTTAATTGTCATAACGATTTCTTAAGACCTCGTAACGATTTGCTCGTCGCAACGATTTCTTAAGTTGTCATAACGACTTCTTTAGAACTCGCAACGACTTCTCGCCGTAACGATTTCTTAATTGTATAAACGATTTCTTTAGAGCTTATAACGACTTGCTTATCACAACGACCTATAAGTTGTCGTAACGATTTCTTTAGAACTCGCAACGACTTGCCTTTTGCTAAGTGTTTCATCGATTTCTTCAAACACAACGACTTGCATCTCATAACGATTTCTGAAGAATTCATAACGATTCTCTTTTGATCACAACGATTTCATAAGTACTTATAACGATTTCTTATTATGATTTAATGGTTCTCTGTCATAACGATTTGCCTATCAACTTATAACGATTTCATAAGTCATAAAGGCATCAGCTTTGTTTATAACGATTTCATAAGTGCTTATAACGATTTCATTATTATGGTTTAATGGTTCTCTGTCATAACGATTTGCCTATCAACTTATAACGATTTCATAAGTCATAAAGGCATCAGGTTTGTTTATATCGATTTCATTGTTATATCAATACTCTTAATATACGTTGAATAGTCAAAGTCGCATCTCGTCTGTTTGACTGCCATGCATTCAATGCACTCTGAACATATCTCTCATGCATGCAAACGATATCTTCCACTATTGTGCTATTCTGTCTACATCTTTATTTTGACAGAAAGGAGCTTTGCTAAATCTATCGTTATGTTTCCAACTGTGACTGACAATCAACGACACCTAGCTACTCCTATTTATTGTTGATATGCTTGCAGATACCTGACAAGATTTATCGTACAACGTTGGACACAAAAGATACAAGATATCAACATTTCTCTTTGACATGTACTAAAGATAAAAACTGAAGATTAGAAGCTTCCTTGCAGACCAGTCTAACATACACCAGAATGAGAGACAACGGTTCTCTAACGTTCAAATTTCAAGTAGAAGCTTAAATACAAGACTACAAGACTGAGAAGGATATACTTTTGAAGAGAACAACATTCTGTGATAGAGAATAGCCAATCCTTCAAGTCTTCAGTAGTTGAAAACAAGAGCGAAGCACTCCATTCCAATAGATCTCAGCTCTTTAGCTCTCTGTGTTGAGAAAGAAATTCCTGTGAGAGGTTAGTGAAGTCTTTTTGAGAGAAACCAGTGTCAAAATCCTTTCTCTCTTGAGGCTTATTTGCTTCAGACTATAGCTGTTTGAGCTAGTTCCTGAAGCCTGTTCTTGTCCTTACTTTTATTAGTTTTATTTCCCTTCTGTGTGGGAAGACCTGGTGGTATCCAGGGTGGTTGTATTCCCTTCTGTGTGAAGGAACACCTGGTGGTATCCAGGGTGGTTGTTTTCCCTTCAGGTTGAAGGACCGGTTGTGGCTGGGTGTAAGGATCCGTGAGGGGGATAGTACCCTTGATAGTGATATCCTAAGGTATTGCTCAGGGACTGGACCTAGGTCTCCTGTGGATAGGAGTTCCGAACCAGGATAAAATCCTTGTGTCTTGTGGCTGTGTTTTGTGCGTTTGTTGTTTCATTTCCTCTAACTCTAACTTCGTTTAAGTTGTTGTGTAATCTTATTAGTGAACAGGTTTCAATCAAAGAACATTTTTTTAATAACCCATTCACCCCCCCCCCTCTGGGCTAGCTAGCTGGGCAACAAGTGGTATCAGAGCAAGTCTCTTCGACAAAGAAGAAGATCCAACGATCTGAAGAGTAAAGATCCATGGCAGCCAAGGTAACTTCGAAGGTCAGTCAGTCAACAGACCTCCTTTGTTTGATGGAGAAGATTATACCTATTGGAAGACAAGAATGAAGTACTTTCTACAAGACATGATTACATGATTTGGTCGATTATAGAAGAAGGTGATCTTCTAGTCACCAATCCAAAGGCTCAGTGGACAAATGATGATAGAAGAAGAATATCTTTAAACTGCAAAGCCAAGAGCATCCTGTGTTGTGCCCTCAGCAAGAAAGAATTCAACAGAGTTTCAGCCTGCAAATCCGCAATGGAAATGTGGGAAAAGCTCAGGATTACCTATGAAGGGACAGATAAGGTAAAGGAGACAAGAATCGACATTCTTGTGACTCAATATGAAAGACTCTAGATGCAGTCAGGTGAATCCATAACCCAAATGTTTAGTAGATTCACAGATATCACAAATGGGTTAGCTGGATTAGGAAAAATCTATGTTGTACCAGATATGGTCAGAAAGATCCTCAATCTCTGCCATCCTCATGGACTCCAAAGGTAACATCCATTGAGAAGCCAATGATCTAAAACTAATGTCATTGGAGAAGTTAATAGGATCCCTCATGGCTCATGAGATAAATATGGAGAGATTAGGAGAATCCTCTAGCAGAAAGAAGCAATCAACGCTCTCAAGGCAAATGAAGATATATCAGAAGAATCACAGGACAACAGTGAAAGCAGTAAGGACAGTGATGATGAAGCAATGCTGTCTCGAAGACTTCAAAGAATTCTAGCAAAGAAGAGAAGTTCCAGTCTGGGAGAAGATTTTTTAAGAAAAATAAAGATTTCAGAAAACTAGAAGTAAGGATTCGAAGAAAGGAGAAATGATTTCTATGAATGCAAGAAGCTTGGACACATCAAGGCAGATTGTCCATTGCTTAAGAAGAATGACCACAAGAAGAAGGATAATTTCAGAAAATTCAAGAAGTATAAAAAGAAGGCAATGGCAGCTGCTTGGGAGAACAGCAGTGACTCAGACAGTGAGTCAAGCTCAAGCAGTGGGAGAAGAAGCCAACCTGGCTCTCATGGCCAACACCGAAGAAAAGGTAACTTCTGACTCTTCCTTTGATTCCTGTAATGATTTAGATTCTGATAATCTAGAAAGTGCCTTTAATGAACTTTATGATAAATATAGAAGTATCTAAATTACTTAAAGTTAGTAAGAAAAATGTAATCTTTTAGAAAACACTAATTCAGATCTAAAAACAGAAAACGAAGAATTAGAGAAACAAATAACTGAACTTAAAAGAAGAAATAAATTGTTATGTGAAGACCTAAAGGCTAAGAATGAACAAATACAAATTGGAAAACATAAGGAAAGAAATTAAGAACTTAAATGAAGAAAATAATGAACTATCCAGCACACTAGAAAAATTTACCAATGGTAAAACTCTCTAATATTAAAAGGTACTAGAAGATCAGGTAAGAAGAAAAATGGGTTAGGATATACACCCCCAGATAATGAAGAAACCATAGTCTACCCTAAAACATATCCAACACCAAAATTTATACCTGAACAAGATATAGCATATAAAGCTGATTTCAAGTATATAGAAAAGGTAACAAAATTATCCTGTGTGATCACTGCAACAAATTAGGACATATCGTAAAACATGCCCAACAGACATAAAAAATGGATAATAAAAGGTAAAATTAATATACTAACCAATCAGGACCCAAAAGAACTTGGGTACCTAAAACTTAATGTTTAAATTTCAGGAAAATTCAAGAGCATCCAAATGGTATTTGGATAGTGGATGCTCAAGACACATGTCAGGTAACCAGAAGCTTTTCGTTAATCTTCAAGCTGAAGAGGAACAGTTGCCTATGTGATAATGGAAAAGGCACAGTGATAGGAAGTGGGTCAGTGAACAACAAAGAAAATCAGTTATTGAAGATGTGTTGCTGGTCAAAGGATTAAAGCACAATCTTATTAGCATCAGCCAGTTGTGTGACAAAGGCCATCAGATTCAGTTCTAAGAATCAAAATGCAGCATATTAAAGGATGGAGCAGTCATCTTTGAAGCATATAGAGAAAGAAATTTATATGTACTCTATCTTGAGGAACTCAAGGATCAAGATGTCTGTTTGGCAGCAGCAAAGATCGATCAACTGAGCTGTGGCACAGAAGACGGGCCACTGCAGTTTGGATGGATTGAACAAGCTCAGAAGAAGAAATCTAGTGGAAGGACTGCCAAAGGTCAACACAAAAATGGATAGCATCTGCAGACCTTGTGCAAGAGGAAAGCACACCAAGAACTCCTTCAAATCAAAGACAGTAGTGACCACCTCAAAGCCGTTAGAACTACTTCACATGGATCTATTTGGGCCAATGAGGACTACCAGTCTTGGAGGAAAGAATTTTGGATTTGTCATAGTCGATGATTACTCAAGATTCACTTGGGTATCCTTTCTAGAGCACAAAGATGACACCTTTGATAATTTTGTCAGCTTCAGCAAGAAAGTTCAGAAAGATCAGAAGTTCACCATTATCTCTATCCGATCAGATCATGGTGGTGAATTTCAAAATGAAAAGTTTGCTAGGTTCTGTGATGACCAAGGAATTGAGCACAACTTCTCAGCACCAAGGACACCTCAACAGAATGGAATTGCTGAGAGAAAAAATAGAACTCTTTTGGATATGGCAAGAACAATGTTATCAGAATATGACTTGCCAAGATATTTTTGGGCCGAAGCCATCAACACTGCAAGCTACATCATTAATAGGGTAATGATCAGCCAATTCTGAAGAAGACTGCTTATGAACTCTACAAGGGAAAGAAACCAAGATCAGTCACTTCAAAATATTTGGATGTCCTTGCTTCATCCATAACAATGGAAAAAGGGACATTGGTAAGTTAGATGCAAATCAGATGAAGGCATCTTTATGGGGTACACTTCTAACCCAAAGGTTATAGAGTTTTCAATAAACGCTCATTATTAATTGAACAAACTGTACATGTTATCTTTGATGAATCTAACCCTTCCTTGAAAAAGGAGAAATTAGTGACATTGATGATGCAGATGACTTGTCCGAAAATTAAGAATACCTCAATTGAGGACAAGGAAGATCCACCTCTGGAAGAACTGCAGCAAACTGAAATTCAACATGCAAATCTTCCAAAAGAATGGAGACATAAGAAAGATCACCCTCTTGAGAACATTATTGGTGATCATCTATAGGGGTAAGAACAAGAGGAATGTAATTCCTTGTGATTATTTAGCTTTTGTCTCTCAAATAGAGCCTAAGACAGTCAATGAAGCTTTAACTGATGAATCTTGGATAATAGCCATGCAAGATGAACTAAATCAGTTCAAGAGAAACCAAGTATGGTCACTTGTTCCTAGACCATCCAATCATTCAGTTATTGGCACCAAGTGGTGTTCAGAAATAAACTGGATGAGTCTGGAGTAATCTCAAGAAACGGCCAGACTGTTGCTCAAGGCTATTCCCAAGAGGAAGGCATAGATTTTGATGAAACCTATGCACATGTGGCTAGACTTGAGGCTATTAGAATTTTACTTGCTTATGCATCTGCATTAGATTTAAAATTGTTTCAAATGGATGTCAAATCTGCCTTTTTAAATGGTTTTATCAAGGAGGAAGTGTATGTTGAACAACCTCCAGGTTTTGATGACACCGAATTTCCAAATCATGTATTTAAACTCCATAAGGCTTTATATGGTTTAAAGCAAACACCTAGAGCCTGGTATGAAAGGCTCAGTACTTTCTTATTAGATCATGGTTTCACTAAGGTCAGTAGATAGTACATTATTTATAAAATCAAAAGTCAAACATATACTACTTGTGCAAATATATGTAGATGATATTATTTTTGGATCTACTGATGAATCTCTTTGCAAGTACTTTGAAAAGCTTATGCAGGGAGAATTTGAAATGAGTATGATTGGGGACTAAACTACTTCCTTGGATTACAAATCAAGCAAGGAAGGAAGGCACCCACATCTGTCAAGCCAAGTACACCAAAGAGCTGTTAAAGAATTTTGGATTTGAAGGTGCAAAGCCACTTTCAACGCCAATGAGCACATCAACCAGAGGACAAGGATCAAAATGGTAAAAAGGTAGATCAAAAGAACTATAGAGGTATGATAGGGTCATTACTTTACTTAACAGCTAGTAGACCAGACATTTTATTTAGTGTATGCATGTGTGCTAGATATCAAGCAGACCCTAGAGAGTCTCATTTAATTTCTGTGAAAAGAATATTTAGATATTTAGCTAGAACTCATGATTTAGGTCTTTGGTATCCAAAATCTTGTGAAATAAACTTAGTAGGATATTCTGATGCTGACTATGCTGGATGCAAAGTAGATAGAAAGAGCACCAGTGGTTTTTGTCAATTGCTTGCAGGATGTCTGATATCTTGGTCTTCCAAGAAACAAAACTCATAGCTCTATCAACAGCTGAAGCTGAATATGTTGCTGCTGGAAGTTGTTGTACACAACTCCTATGGATAAAGCAACAACTTGAGGATTTCGGCATTCATATCAAGTCAATTCCACTACTGTGTGATAATACAAGTGCCATCAACCTCACCAAAAACCCAGTGCAACACCTCGAGGACTAAACACATTGAGGTGATATCATTTCATTCGAGATCATGTAGCTAGTGGTAACTTAGAAATTTCTTTTATAGATACAAATGTCAATTGGCAGATATCTTCACAAAAGCCCTACCTGAAGAGAGATTTACATCTCTTAGAAGGGAATTAGGGATGTGCAATTTGTGAAAAGATTTCTGTATTTAAATTGGCATATAATTTTTCAGATTATAATGAAATCTTCTCTCTCCCTCTGGCATTAAGAAAACTCAGCTTATTTACTTTATTTGACCGCTATTGTGTTAAAAACAGTTTGACCCGTCAAACCATTTTGTCGCTTTCTGCCGTTACCCTTTTTGGCGCCTCCTTTTTCGATAAAGTATTATTAATTAGTCAAATCGTTGTGGAACGACTCATCTCCCACCTTTACCCTTCCTTCTCCTTTCTGTTCGCCCAAAGCCGATGCCCTAACGATTCCGGCATCGACTCTCCGCAAGATTTGAAGCCTTCTCTTCTTCCCGCGAAGAATCCCTTGAGGGCTTCCATCCCTTCCATCATCTCCTTTCTCCAGAACCTTTTCCCTCCTACCCATGGCCGCTCCAGTGATCTCCGGAAGTGTAGGGGGCTACAGTGCTGAGTATTTGTCCCCTGAGCAGCAGGAAAGGTTTACATTCGTCAAGACGAAGGTTTGCGAAATAAAGCAGTGGATGTACCAATCTAGAAAAGAATGGCATGAGCAGTATAGCAGAAACTTTGAGAAGGATGCAGTGGATGGATATTGCCACCTTCACCGAGGTAAGCTATCCCGACCTGGTGAAAGCCTTTTATGTTTGTCTAAGGTCAGAGGTGGATGGGTCCCTTGTCTCTTCTGTAAAGGGTATCCAAATTAAAGTAGATCATGAGCTTTTGCACTGTTGTTTGGGGTGAAGACTTCTGACACAGTGGGGTTCACACAGTGAACGATCAAGCAAAGGTCTTGGCATTATAGGTCCAGGTTTCAGCTGAGAGACGGGAAATTGATATCAATCAGATGACTGCATTCACCGTTTACTTCATTTTATTATCTGCCAAATCATAGTTCCCCGCAGTGCCACCTTCTCAACTTGTACTAGGGCAGATTCGGATATGATGTTCTGGGTAATCCAGCAAAAGGAGATTAACATGGCCGAGGTCATGATGGAGAGAATGAAGTTTGCCCATGATCAAATCTGGGATACAAAGAGCAAATTGAATGTTTCATTGCCCTATGCTCATCTACTTACCAAGATTTTCAACCATTTTGGAGTAAATCTATCTGGGGCAGTTGTGGAAAAGATGGGCCAGTCTATAAGGTCCAGGAACCTAAAGAAAAGTGGATTCTCAGTGCAGATGGGATATGGACCAAGACCTCTGTGCAGAGGAGAGGCCATCATTGGAGATGTTCCAGAGATTTCCAGAAGAAGCAGCAGATCCACCAGCAGAATTAGAGGTAGAATCAGTAGCAGTAGAACAAGCAGCAGCAGAACCTGCAGTGGAAGAACAAGCAGACCTCAGGATCACCTGTTATGGAGGTTGACTCTCGTCCTCCAGAAACTCCAATGGGAGAAGCAGTAGCAGGTGTGGCAGATCCCTTGCCCACCTCCAGAGTTGCCTCTATTCTAAGAGAAGTGTTGGATTCCTTCCCTTCCACCTCAGTTACTTCAGAAATAGGTGGACTTACAGAGATAGAAGCTATGGCACCAGGCCATATTGAAAGATCCAATGCAGAAAATATTATTTCTGAGGAGCCAACGTTGCGCAAGGGGAAGTAGTGATGGATGAAGCTCCTACTGAGGGGAGCAAATTGCAAGTGTGTCTCAAGTATCTACTTCTGTGGCCGAGGGTCACATTGAAATGGAGGAAGCTCCTAGTCAAGTGGAGCCATTGGAAGTGAGCCTCAAATGTCAGAATCAGTGGCAGAAGGCCACAGTGAGACATTGTTTTGGAAGAAGCTCCCACTCTGGGGACAAGAAAATGTTGTTAAATCTGCTCCTATTCAGGGGGAGCAAGAGCTTGGTACAGAAGAAGCACCATCACAGGGGGAGCCCATTGAAAATGCCCTTAAATGAAGGACCTAGTACAGGTCATGGTGAATTTGAAGAACCAGTACCTCAGAGAAAAATAAAGAAAGTGGTTCACAGAAGGCAAGGAAAGGCCACAGAAAGTTTATTTGAAGCCTGTTTATGGACATACTAAAGGCTCAAGGAGATATATTATCATCAGTTCAGTCCAGTGTCCAAGGCATTCTTGCCAGTCAAGCTACACCACTTCTGAACTGTCTTCAGTCCGAAATGCTATGAGTGGTTCAACAAGGAATTGTCAGACATGAAGACCATGCTATCAGCAATTTCCAGACAGGTGGACTTTCTCCTTCTGCTACTCAGAGCAGACCAGCAGCTGTTCCTCGGCCACCAGGGCCACCAGCACAAGAGTCAGGGCCATTTGGGCCATCAGTGCAAGCTTTAGGGTCATCAGGCCATCTCATCAGGAATTTAGGCCATCTGGGCCGTCTGCAGTTGTCAGCGAAGGTCAAGCAAAAGGGAAAGAGCCAGTAGCAGCTACCAAGGCCCCTGAAACTTCTACTCTTGCAACTCCAATCCCCTCCTCACTTTCATCTTCTTCTACAGCCCCTCCAGCTCCACCAACCTTCAAACACCCTATGCCTCGCACCCAAACCCTCATCTCTATCATTCCATTCAACCCTCCTTCTCTCCCACTTCCTCTCAAACCTCATATCCATCTTCACCTCTCTCTAAAACTATTCCAGCTCACCCATCTTACCTTCAATCCCAAACATCTTTCTATCCTCCTACTCCTCCTTCTTCTGTCACTTTCATTCGGAATCACCTCAAATTCACAGTGACTTTGACACTAATCTTCCGGATGACTTTGAGAGAGTACCCTCATCTCCATACTATCCACTGCCACTCATGTCCACAGGATGATCCTCCCAGTCCTGCCAAGAAGAAGAGGAAACATTCATCCTCTGTCAGCATCCCTTCACACCAATATTTCCTCCTCTTTGGTACTCTCTTACCCTCGACCTCAGAGAAGATCCATCTATAAGGAATACCTTCAAAAATGTATCCATGTCCACTATCTATGGTATTCCCTTCCTCAACCTCTCTGAGCATCTAAACATTGTTCTTCCTCTTTGCCAGTTCTCCCCCTTCAAAAATCCAAAATCTATGAGGGGACTGAGTTCAAGACTGAAGCACAGTGGGCCAGCGTCAAAGGAAACAGCCTCAGTACTCCAAATACTTGACTGCCCGTGCAGAAACCCTTACCATAGAGATCACCCACTCACTCTTTCTGAGTGGTTCCTTCTTCGGCATAAGACCTCTGGGCCCATTCATTCTGAAAGAGATCAGGATAGCCAAGAACTTCCAGTTGTACAGTGATTTCTGCTACTTGAACAAGCTGCCTGAAGTCCAGTTCTACCAATTTCATCAGCCATGTGATGCTGAGATCAGAACATCCAATAAATCTTCCCCTCACAGTGGATTTTGCAAACCTCAAAGTTGACTCTCCAGTTCTTCTGCCGAAGCTACACCCTTAGTGTTTAACTCAGATGCAGGCTCCCATGCCTTTGACATGTTTGCTAAGCAGATGGGCAGAATGTCAGCTAAGCAGGTAGAATGCCTTCCTTTTTGCGGTTCATTTTCAGAGAGTATCACTCTGGCCGCATTTCCTCCCAAGTCTTGGCTCCACTCATTTCTGAGTGTGAGAGGCTTTCTCCCTCCGTATGGGAAACGCTCTACAAGGAACCCCATCTTCGTTGCAAGCCATCAACAGTTCCTTGATCCGTCAAGCTAAGCCTATTCTATCAGCCGAAGCCTTCTTGGATCTCAACTCCATAAATCCCATTCAAGAGATCTATGTTCAGTGGGCAGCCAGATATATTGCCTTCTATGCCTTAAAGAAGGATCTTCTTGATCAGAAGATTCTCTATCCAATCTCTCGGATAGATTTCTCCATCGTGCCAGTTTTGGAAAAAGCACCTACTTCAGATTCATACTCGACAAGATCAGTATGGAGAATTCCTGGAAGAGCAGCGGCAGCTATACATCACAGGATCACTTCAGCCATGGGTTCTTCCTTCTCAGTTGCTCCTGGTGTTTTCCACCAGACTATTGAAGATATGGAGATCAAGGCATGGGCTATCATTTCCCAGCATGCCTCTCTTTTGTCTCCGTTGTATTATCTTACTCCTAATTAATCCAAAGCTTCTCTCTTCTTTGTCTCATAGACTATCTTTTTGCTTATGACAAAAAGGGGGAGAAGACTAAAGCAACTCTGAAAGTCATGTCTGTTTCATTATACTGTTTAGTATATTTTGTCATCATCAAAAAGGGGGAGATTGATGACCAAATTTTCCCCATATAAATTTTCACTTATTTATATATTAATTTTGATGATTAACAAAACAATACTAATGAATTACTTGAGCCTTGAGGACAAGAAATAAAAGTAAAAGGAAGTTCAAGACAATCAGGTAAAACTCTCACTCATATTCTTTCCTAAGTCATTGCATCGACTTCTTATACCCCGTAACGATTTGCTCGTCGCAACGATTTCTTAAGTTGTCATAACGACTTCTTTAGAACTAGCAACGACTTGCTCGCCGTAACGATTTCTTAAGTTGTCATAACGATTTCTTAAGACCTCGTAACGATTTGCTCGTCGCAACGATTTCTTAAGTTGTCATAACGACTTCTTTAGATCATGAGATGTCTGCCCTCAAGAGTGAGCTCAGAAGTATAAATAGGATGGTGGATTTGCCAGTCCTCTTCAGGTTCTCAGCCCATTTCACCTAATTGTCTGCATTCCAGTCAAACATGTATGACAACAGTCAAAGGTTGGAAGAATTGCTGCACACAAGACTTTCTACAATGCAAACTCAGTTGAGATCCAACCTTGCTGCAATGGAGTCAAGATTGAAGACCATAGAGTCTCCTTCTTCCTATTCCTCCTCCACCTCCATCCTCTTGATGGATCTTATCTTTTGATGATGTCAAAGGGGGAGAGGAATATCTTTGTAATGAATATCTTTGTTAAATGAGAGGAATACCTTTTATGAATGTCAATGAATGATTGTCTATGAATGGATGAATGTTTGTAAATATCAAACTTTGTATGGTTTTTTGCCATTTATGAAAAGTCATGGTTATTAGTACATTGTGTCTCTTGAGTGTGAAAATTGTCAAATGTTGCTAAATTGTGCTCAATGGTCTTTGATGAATGTGAATGAAAATGTTGAAACATGTGTTCATTGTCATTCAGTGTGTATGTGATTGAATGTTCTGTGAATGAATGGCTTAGAATCACATTTCCTTAAAATTCAAACTTTCATGTTGACTTAATGTTGCCATCATCAAAAAGGGGAGATTGTTGTGTTGAGTGTGAATTTAATACATTTCCCCTTATAATTTTGATGATGACAAGTTGTGATTTTAATGCATAATGATTGGAACATGTTAAATACATCACACATGTAATAAAATGGTCAAAGGCATGTTTCCAAACCATTATATCACATATATTCATGATAATACATTGGTCTAATGATTTATGTGTTTAATTTTCAGGGACATATATTTCTTGTCATGGTAGTGTCGACACACCCACTGATGGTGTCGACACTGAGCATCAATCCCTGAAGCAATTCATGAAGACAGGTTCACTGTGTCGACACAGTCCCAGGCAGTGTCGACACTAGACCCAGTCTCCAGAAGACCCTTTTGCCAGACTGGGACAGTGTGTCGACACAGCCAGTGAGTGTGTCGACACTAGAGCATCTCCCAGAAGACCTATTTTGTGGAATTGGGACAGTGTGTCGACACACCCAGTGACAGTGTCGACACACTCCGACAACTTTTTCATCTTAAGTCCCACCTGGACACGTGGCATTCTAGGGATCACTTGAATCGGCCTGGATCATGTGCCCACGTACCCCAAGGGTACTTTTGGCCATGTTAGGGCTATAAATACCGCTCTTATTGGCCATCCAAGATAACACTCAGAGCCTTCCAGAAAAGTCTTTTTGGCGGCGAGAAGAGTCTCTCCCCGTTCTTGCTCTCCCTGTGCTGCTGTAGCCAATTCCCATCCTTGCAAGCACAAGAAGTGAAGATTGATCCATGAAGATGATGTGAGATCACTTCCAAGAGCAGATCAAGTAGAAGCAGCCAATTGAGAAGATTTCAAGGAGATCCAGAGGCACCAGTTGCAGAGCATCGCCCAGGGACTTCAAGCAATCAAGGCCTTCTCAAGTCAGCTTCTACAAGGGAGTTCTTCTGAAGAACAAGAATTACATACTATCCTCAATTCTCCATTTGTTCTTCTGAGTCATTCTTGAGATTGTGCATAGAATTGTTGCACCAGTCTCTTTGAATGAACTCTTTATAGATCAGATCATTGCTAGAGGATCTGGATCTTGTGTTTTTGATCTAGCCGGTTGTTTGTGAGCCTTTGTGCTCAGTTGTGTTGAGTGGTACACTCAGTGTGTTGTTGAGCCTGTGTGCTCAGGTTTCTAGAGTGGTTGTGCTCTAGAGGTTGTGTGTGAGTTGTTGAACTCAGTGTGTTGGAGTTGTCAAGCTCCAGTGTGGGTGTACTCAAGTTGAGTAGTGGAGCCTCACTGGGAGGGGTGGATGTAGAATCACTGGTGTGATTTCCAAAACAGCTAAAAATCTTCTGTGCAGTGGTTTGATCTGTGATTTGATTTCACTTTGCGCTAGATGTATGCATAGGATTTTCACTTACTCTACTGATTGATCTAATCACCACTCTATTCATTCAAATCACACAATTACACATCAGATCTGTGAATTGCAATTCTAAATTGATCTCTGATTCAAAGCATCTTTTAAAATTGGCTAAGCTTCCGCAGTATTTGGTCTAGATCTATTCAACCCCCCCCCCCTTCGATCTGGTCCATCCCATATTCGATCCTTCAACAGAGCCTTCCAGAAAAGTCTTTTTGGCGGCGAGAAGAGGTCTCTCCCCGTTCTTGCTCTCCCTGTGCTGCTGTAAGCCAATTCCCATCCTTGCAAGCACAAGAAGTGAAGATTGATCCATGAAGATGATGTGAGATCACTTCCAAGGGAGCAGATCAAGTAGAAGCAGCCAATTGAGAAGAGTTCAAGGAAGATCCAGAGGCACCAGTTGCAGAGCATCGCCCAGGGACTTCAAGAAATCAAGGACCTTCTCAAGTCAGCCTTCTACAAGGGAGTTCTTCTGAAGAACAAGAATTACATACTATTCCTCAATCTCCATTTGTTCTTCTGAGTCATTCTTGAGATTGTGCATAGAATTGTTGCACCAGTCTCTTTGAATGAACTCTTTATAGATCAGATCATTGCTATAGGATTTGGATCTTATTGTTTTTGATCTAGCCGGTTGTTTGTGAGCCTTTGCTCAGTTGTGTTGAGTGGTACACTCAGTGTGTGGTTGAGCCTGTGTGCTCAGGTTTCTAGAGTGGTTGTGCTCTAGAGGTTGTGTGTGAGTTGTTGAACTCAGTGTGTTAGAGTTGTCAAGCTCCAGTATGTGGTGTACTCAAGTTGAGTAGTGGAGCCTCACTGTGTGAAGGGTGGATGTAGGAATCACTGGTGTGATTTCCGAACCACCTAAAAATCTTCTGTGCAGTGGTTTGATCTGTGATTTGATTTCACTTTGCGCTAGATGTATGCATAGGATTTTCGCGTACTCTACTGATTGACTTGATCACACACTGTATTTACAAATCACACAATCACACATAGATCTGTGAATTGCATTTCTAATTTGTCTCTGATTTAAAGCATCTTTTAAAATTGGCTAAGCTTCCGCAGTATTTGGACTAGATCTATTCAACCCCCCCCCCCTTCTAGATCTGGTCCATCCCATATTCGATCCTACAATTGGTATCAGAGCGGGTTCATATCTGATCTGAGTGTTTCTGTTTGTTCTGTGTGTTTCACTTGCTTGTTTGTTAGTGTTTCTTTCACTATACTTCAGTTTGATCAATGGATTCTCGAGTTTTATTGCTGAAGGCCATTCCATCATAGGCCACCTTCTTCAATGGGACTGACTATTCCTATTGGAAGAATCGCATGCAAGTCTTCCTTAGAGCCCAGAACTATGAGATTTGGAGGGTAGTTGAGGTAGGTCCTTATGAGAACCAGGGAGAAGAGGAAACCTGGACAAGGGAACAAATTAGGAGGGCCACCCTAAACTACAGTGCCATGAACATGGTTCAATGTGCAGTCCACCCAAAAGAGTACTCAAGAATCTCCATGTGCAAATCTGCTAAGGAGATGTGGGATAAACTTGAGTTACTTTATGAGGAAACATCCCAAGTTAAAGAAACCAAAGCAAATATTCTTGTTTCTGAATATGAATTATTCATGATGAAATCAGATGAATCAATTTCTGAAATGTTTGCTAAGTTCATGATTATTGTAAATGGACTGAAGGCTCTAGGTAAGGACTACACTGATGCTGATTTGGTAAGAAAAATCTTGCGCTCTCTCTCATCTATTTGCACACTAAGGCCACAGTTATTGAAGATTCTAAAGATTTATCCAAAATTTCTTTGGATGAACTCATAGGACCCTTAATGACTTATGAAATAAACTTGAAAAGAAATGAAGAGCACATAATCAAGACCAAACCAGTGGCACTTAAAGCTTCATCAAGTAACAAGGATAAATCAAGAGAAAACAAGTTCTGATGAGTCTGAGTCCAATGAGGATGAAATTGCCCTCATGACTAGACAATTCAGAAAATTTCTAAAATCTAGAAAAGGAAATTCACTGGGAAAAAGAAATTCTCATCTGGGAAAAGAAATACTTCCTTTTCAAATGCCAATTCAAATAAAATCAAAAAACTGATGAAGTTGTTATTTGTTACAGGTGCAACAAACCAGGACACATGAAAGGAGAATGTCCTGAGAACAAGAAGGAAAAATACAAGAAGATCAACAATTCAAGAAGCCTAAAGCAATGGTTGCCACTTGGTCAGATGAAGATCCAAGTGAGAATGAAGAAGAGAGTCCTCAAGCTCTGAAAGTGAGGAAATTTGCTTTATGGCAAATAGTTCTGATGGAAAGGTAGGTACATCTTTTGAGATTATACAATTGATGATTGGCAAGATGCTTATGCTGAACTAGTTGAAAAATGTTCTGAAACAAGAAAGAAATAGCATCTGAAAAACAAAATTGAAAACATCTTGAATAACTATTCCTCAAACAGAAGAATCTCTGAATTGGAAAATGAAGTGTCTGAGCTTAATGAAGAAAAGGAAAGCTTCTAAATGAAATTGATGCTCTCAAACTTGCATCCCAAAAAGCCAGTAATGACTTTAAAAAACTGTCTAAAAATTGGAATTGCAACAAAAAGAAAAACAACAAGGTGTTGATGAAATCAAAACTTTAGAAAACCAGTTGAAAGAAAAAGAACAAGTCATTGAAACATTCACCAAAGGAAAAGACAACCTGATGCCTTGTTAGAAACAAGAATGAATCTGTAACACATGGACTAGGATTTACCACAAAAATCCAAGAAAGACAAATCTGGTGAAATGAGGGAAAAAGCACCCTTAATAAAATTTGTTAAAAGTCCTAGTCCTGACAACAACAAAAACAAGCAAGTGTCAAACAACACATCCAAAACCTCGAAAAATTAGAATAAAAGAAACCAAACAGGTCAATACACTTGACTGCTGAGTCGACACCAGTCAAAGACAGGTCGACCTGCTCAAGTTCAAAAACCACCAACCAGTCAAATAAAAAATCAAATAAAAACTTGAAAAACAAAAAAAAACACAAAGGAAACATTCATGACAAACCTTGGACTTCCAAGACACACATCAAGATGATTGATCAATTCTTGGAACCAATGGTATCACAATCCTTTTTGGTACCATTTCTCATTCTATTATCCCATCCACAAATGAACAATCATGTCCAAATGCATAACTCCCATCCTAATGAGAAAAAGAACACTAGTTTTTTATTCCAAAAGGAAAGGATAAATTGAAAAAGGCAAAAAACACACTGAAACAAAACAAAAGCAAAAAACAAATCAGATTCGGATTAGAAAAGATATGCTGTCAATGTTCAAACAATCTGATGGTCCCAACAATGTTTGGGTACCAAAATCTACTCTTCACTGATTGATTTTGCAGGAAGGTCTGGCACCCAACTCAAATGTGTGGTTTCTTGATAGTGGGTGTTCACGACACATGACAGGAGATAAAGCAAAATTTTCATTCCTGATCGAAAAGGAGGGAGGTTCTGTGACATTGGAGGTAAAAATAAAGGAAAAATCATTGGATCTGGAAAGGTTGGTCAATCTTCCTCAAACTCAATTGAAAATATTTTATTAGTTGATGGTCTGAATTATAATTTGCTGAGCATTAGCCAACTATGTGACAAAGGTCACAAAGTTGTGTTTGAATCAGATTTTTGTAGAATAATTGACTCTTCAACTGATGAAAAAAATTCTTTGGAAAAAGAGAAAAAATGTTTACATGATCAACCTTGATAAAAACTTTTCTGAAAACATTTGTCTTGTTGCAAATAAAAATGAAATTGCATGGACTGGCACAAAAGACTTGGTCATGCAAGTTTCAGAATAATAAATAAACTGTTAAGGCTAAACTTGGTCAAAGGTCTTCCTGAATCTTTTTCAAATTTAGAGAATCAACTTTGGGGATTTGTGCCCAAGGAAAACAAACCAGAAAATCTTTTAAAACCTTCAATGATGTACTCACATCTAAACCACTAGAATTGCTTCATATGGACCTCTTTGGCCCAACAAGAATTCTAAGTCTTAGTGGCAAAAGATATGGTTTTGTCATTATTGATGATTTTACTAGATTTACATGGGTTATCTTTTTATCCCAAAAAAGTGATGCTTGCCTTGAATTCAGGAATTTCTGTACCACTGCCTTAACTAGTTTTCCTCATAAAATCAAAAATATTTTGACTGATCATGGGGGTGAATTTGAAAACAAATCTTTTTCTGATTTATGTGCTGAACTTCACATATTTCACAAGTTTTCTTCACCAAGAACTCCAGAGCAAAATGGGGTTGTGGAAAGAAAGAATAGAACACTTGTGGAAATGGCAAGATCCATGCTCTTGGAAAGCAAATTGCTCAAATCTTCTGGGATGAAGCTGTAAATATAGCAAATCATATTCTCAATAGAGCATTGGTCAGACCAAAAATCAGAAAAACCCCTTATGAATTGTTGAAAAACAAAAAGCCAACTTTATCTTATTTCAAAGTCTTTGGTGTAAATGTTTTGTACATAACAACAATATAGAAAATCTTGATAAATTTGATACTAAAAGTCATGAAGCCATCTTTCTTGGCTATTCTGAAATTTCAAGAGCTTTTAGAGTTTACTCTCTCAAAAATAAAACTGTTGAAGAATCTCCACATGTAGTTTTTGATGAAAATTTCTTTTCAACTCACTATTCTAAATCTTGCAGGGACTGTCCAGATAATGAAGAGGATGACTCCATTATTGATTCTTCACCAACTGTTGAGGAGAATGAAGACCTTGGTGAAAATTTGAACAATCACTCACCTACTCAAAGTGGATCAGATAATGTTGTTCCAAATTTAAATGTCCTCAACAGGTAATTCCTGAACACGATTTTTGAGAGATCCCCAATAGAAAATGTTGTTGGCAATGTGCATGATAGGGTTAGAACAAGATCATCATTCTTGAATGCCATTCATGAAGACCCACTAGCACTAATTTCCCAAACTAAACCCAAATCAATTGATGAAGCTCTAATGAGTTCAGACTGGATAAATGCAATGCATGATGAACTTCATCAATTGAAAGAAATCAAGTGTGGGAATTAGTACCTAGACCTAGTGACCAATCAGTCATTGGCACTAGATGGGTATTTAGAAATAAATTGAATGAAAATGGTCAAGTAATAAGGAATAAAGCTAGACTAGTTGCCAAGGGGTACAATCAAGAATTTGGAATTGATTTTGAAGAGTCATATGCCCCTGTAGCTAGACTAGAAGCTGTAAGAATATTTCTTGCTTTTGCATCCTCATTGAAGTTAAAGTTTACCAAATGGATGTCAAAAGTGCATTTTTGAATGGATACATAAAAGAAAATATTTTTGTTGAACAACCTCCAGGCTTTAAAATGAAAAACATCATGATCATGTTTTTAAGCTTCATAAGGCTCTTTATGGTCTTAAGCAAGCTCCAAGAGCTTGGTATGACCGTTTGAGCTCTTTTTTGCTTGAAAAAGGATACTCCAGAGGTAATGTTGATCAAACTTTGTTCACAAAAACTGTAAATAAACAAATAATTACAGTCCAAATTTATGTTGATGATATAATTTTTGGATCCACAAATAAAAGCATGTGCACTGAATTTGCAAATCAAATGAAAACTGAATTTGAAATGAGCTTGATGGGAGACTTAAAATTTTTCTTGGGATTGCAGGTTAACCAAACCAGTGAGGGACTCTTCATAAGCCAAACCATGTATATCAAGGAACTTCTAAAAAGGTTTGACTTCCAGAACCTCAAGCACTCAAGCACACCCATTGCAATTAATGTGAAACTAGAAGAAGATTCACTTGGTATGTCAGTAGACCCAAAGACATACAGAGGTATGATTGGTTCTCTACTCTATCTCACCACTTCTAGACCTGATATACAATTTAGTGTATGCTTGTGTGCTAGATTTCAAGCAAATCCTAAAGAAAGTCACATGTTAGCTGTTAAAAGAATCTTTAAATATCTTGTTGGAACATGTGATCATGGTATTTGGTATCCTGCTGGTTGTAAATTAGATTTTATTGCCTATTGTCATGCTGATTATGCTGGGTGTAAACTTAATAGAAAAAGCACAAGTGGCTTGTGTTTGTACTTAGGTGGATGCCTAATCTCTTGGGCTTCCAAAAAATAACACTCAATTGCTCTATCAACTGCAGAGGCTGAATATGTTGCAGCTGGTCGATGTGGCACCCAATTCTTTGGGTGAAACATCAGCTTCTTGATTATAACCAAGAGTTAGGTTGTGTTCCCATTCTTTGTGATAACACAAGTGCCATAAATCTGTCTAAAAACCCAATTCAGCATTCTAGAACAAAACACATTGAAATTAGGCATCATTTCTTGAGAGATGAGGTAGCAAAGAAATCTTTTGAACTCCTCTTTATTGAAACTAAAGAACAAATTGCTGACATCTTCACTAAACCTCTTCCTGACAGTAGATTTTCATCCTTGAGGAGAGAGCTTGGTGTATGCAAATGTCCATCTTCTTGATATCTCTCATTGGGTTGAGTGTTTAGGCATGTTCTGAGGGGGAGTCACTGTTCCATCATTCTTCTTTGTTCCTTGATTCATGTTGTTCACATCTCTCACAAATCAACTTCTATTTCTTTTTGTCAATAAATTCTTCAACTCACATTGTGTTGAAATTCTTGGTATATCAAATGGTGATTTGAAGAAGGACAAGTTCTGCTTGTCTGGACACTTTCACTATGCGAGAGTAGTGTCTCCGCCAAGTATCAAAAATTAAATATGCAATTGTTGAGGGGGAGTTTTTATTCTTCAAAAAAAAAACATTTCAGTTTTCCTAATTCTTGCATATCTTTGTCCTGATGAAAATTTTGGAATCATCATTTCAGGGGGAGCTAATGAATTCACTACTCATTCTTTTACAAAATTCAAGATTCCTCGAGTTATATCAACTTCCACTCATGATGTGCTCATTAAGTTTGTCTAGAACCTCAAAATGACTTTTTGATTTATCTACATTTTTACAGTCAACTCTCAACTATACTCTTCAACACTACAGAAATTTAAATTTCTTTCAAAGACTGAAGGATAATGTGTGCTTTGAATTTAAACACCTCTTTTGCAACTGATGTGAGATATAAATGATATCAATTTTATAAAATTCTCCTTACATTTCTTACTCAACAGAGCAATGGCACAAATGTTGAGAAACTACAAACCTTCACAATGAATGAAGTGCCATGTATGTCATGAGGTGTTTATTGCTATCTCTGTTCAAGGGGATTCAACAAATCAAAATAAAAACAAAAGATGCTCTATCATTTTGATGATGACTGAGTAACTGGAAATATTGGCGTCTGATAAACGTATATTTTCATGTCAAAAGGTTGTCATTTGCCCCTTGAAACTGGATAATGAGCAAATCTTTAGTAACCAGGGACTATAGTGTGTAAAAAGCATTAGTTCTTGAGTGAACAAGATTTACTACATTTGATAGTTTGATTAAAAAAAAAGTGTGTCCAAGGAGAATTGCTTAAAATAAACATTTTTGTCTTCCATCAGTTTGCTTAAAGTTGTTTAACTTCATCACAATTGATTTCAATCTAAAAGAAATTTTTATTTCTTTGGATTTGGAGAATATAGTAGTTTGTCATTGGCTGTTGGATGTCCTATATCACTCAAACTATCATTTTAATGGCTCAAGTCACTTAATGAATATATCTGTAGGTTGTTGTGTAAAACTTGAAGTATTGTTGGATTTTTGTAAAAATATGACAAATGATTCTTTGGCCTCTTAAAAATCCTTGTCCAGTTGATTCCATCCATATTTCATCATTCTAAAGATTTCCCATAATTTACAAATTTTCCTCATGCTCTTATCTTCAAAACTTCTTCAGGCCAGGTCGACACACCCTCACTCTTGTGTCGACACAGTCATAGCCCAGTCGACACACCCATATCATGTGTTAACACATAGACAGTTCCAGGCGGTTCTTTTGTTGGGCGCCGGTTTGGGGCTTGGTGTTCCCGTGGGTTATCTTACCCCAAAAGCCTTTTCTTCCCAAAGTCGACCCATAGACGCCATTTGCCTTACAAATGGCAGAGATTTCTTCTTCCTTCCCTCTTTTCGCCATCTCTGTCTCCATCTTCCTCTCATCATCTCTATCTTCATCTCTTTCTTGGACGATGCCTCCTAAGCACACCCCTCGTCGAGGCACCAGGGCTAGGGCAACTGCCAGGGCGGCTGCTGTTGAAGCGCCTCCTACTGAGCGAAGAAGCAAATGCCGCCATGACCCTGTAGAGCAGCCAAGTGTTTCTTCTCCATCTCCTACACCATCCAAAAGAGGTAGGATGCCCTCCTCCAGCCGTCGATCATCTTAGAGGCAGTCTAGCCATCCTCAAAGGAAGATCTTGTCTACTTCTCTAGAACCCTCTGAAGAATCTCCTCCTCCTCCTCTGGATCCTCTCAACCCTCTGAGGCTACCCCTTCCAAAGGGCTAGTGAAGGGAAGTCCATCCTAAGCCTAGGGCTATTGATCTAGTGGATGCTGACCTAGCCACTGCCTTCCAGAAGTGTTTCAGTTCTTCAATTTTCATACATGGTTGCCCTTTATATCTGAGTTCAAAACTATCTATCCAAGACTAGTTCAAGAGTTCTATCTGAACTTAGAGTGCACACCTGAAGGGTACCAGTCAGAAGTCAAGGGTGTTTTGATTGACTTGTCTACTGAGTGGCTACAACCTTGTTTAAAGTTCCTGATGAAGGTGCTGACTATCATGATTTTGAGTTTGACCTGCATGAAGCATATTCACTACTTACTGGACTCCCAGCTGATGAGTCAGACCCTAAGCAGACCTATGTCACCAAGTTTAACACTAACACATTCCCACCTGTCTTAAGACTGATCCACCACATTCTCACCACTATAATCACTCCTCAAGGTGGTGAAAGGGATAGGTTAACTGACATTCAGAGGTTCATCATATACTGTATGAAGAAAGAGATAAAGATCAATTTGCATGTCATCATGTATCAGATTATGTCAGAAACCACAAGGAAGGATCTACATAGATCTCTACCTTATGCTGCTCATCTTAGATCAGTTTTTGAACACTTTGGAGTGTCTTTTGAAAATGAGCAAGCCCAATCAATCCCAAAGTCCAACATTTATTGTTTGAAGGTGCTGACTCTCATTTGCACACATGGTTGATGATATGGAAGGCATGAAGAATTTGTCATTTCATATAGATCATGAGATGTCTGCCCTCAAGAGTGAGCTCAGAAGTATCAACAGGCATGGTGGATTTGCCAGCTCCTCTTCAGGTTCTCAGCCCATTTCAGCTGATCTGTCTGCATTCCAGTCAAACATGTATGACAACAGTCAAAGGTTGGAAGAATTGCTGCACACAAGACTTTCTACAATGCAAACTCAGTTGACATCCAACCTTGCTGCAATGGAGTCAAGATTGAAGACCATAGAGTCTCTCCTTCTTCCTATTCCTCCTCCACCTCCATCCTCTTGATGGATCTTATCTTTTGATGATGTCAAAGGGGGAGAAGGAATATCTTTGTAATGAATATCTTTGTTAAATGAGAAGGAATACCTTTTATGAATGTCAATGAATGATTGTCTATGAATGGATGAATGTTTGTAAATATCAAACTTTGTATGGTTTTTGGCCATTTATGAAAAGTCATGGTTATTAGTAACATTGTGTCTCTTGAGTGTGAAAATTGTCAAATGTTGCTAAATTGTGCTCAATGGCCTTTGATGAATGTGAATGAAAATGTTGAAACATGTGTTCTTTGTCATTCAGTGTGTATGTGATTGAATGTTCTGTGAATGAATGGCTTAGAATCACATTTTCTTAAAATTCAAACTTTCATTTTGACTTAATGTTGCCATCATCAAAAAGGGGGAGATTGTTGTGTTGAGTGTGAATTTAATACATTTCCCTTATAATTTTGATGATGACAAGTTGTGATTTTAATGCATAGGATTGGAACATGTTAAATACATCACACATGTAATAACAATGCTCAAAAGGCATGTTTCCAACACATTATATCACATATATTCATGATAATACATTGGTTTAATGATTTATGTGTTTAATTTTCAGGGACATATATTTCTTGTCATGGTAGTGTCGACACACCCACTGATGGTGCCAACACTGAGCATCAATCCATGAAGCAAATTCATGAAGATAGGGTTCACTGTGTCGACACAGTCCCAGGCAGTGTCGACACTAGACCCAGTCTCCAGAAGACCCTTTGCCAGACTGGGACAGTGTGTCGACAAAGCCAGTGAGTGTGTCGACACTAGAGCCATCTCCCAGAAGACCTGTTTTGTTGAATTGGGACAGTGTGTCGACACACCAAGTGACTGTGTCGACACACTCCGGCAACGTTTTCATCTTAAGTCCCACCTGGACACGTGGCATTCTAGGGATCACTTGGATCGGCCTTGGATCATGTGCCCATGCACCCCAAGGGTACGTTTGGCCATGTTAGAGCTATAAATACCCCTCCTATTGGCCATCCAAGAGAACAACACCTTAGAGCCTTCCAGAAATGTCTTTTTGGCGGGGAGACGAGGTCTCTCCCCGTTCTTGCTCTCCCTGTGCTGCTGTAAGCCAATTCCCATCCTTGCAAGCACAAGAAGTGAAGATTGATCCATGAAGATGATGTGAGATCACTTCCAAGGGAGCAGATCAAGTAGAAGCAGCCAATTGAGAAGAGTTCAAGGAAGATCCAGAGGCACCAGTTGCAGAGCATCGCCCAGAGACTTCA